>AFIR01000356.1:0-60114 GCA_000223685.2 Zymoseptoria pseudotritici STIR04_4.3.1
AGTTTCCAGAATTTTCGACCAACGCTGGTACGATTTTGAGCTAGCCCCGATTGAGAAGGAGCTAGACAGGAACTAGTCCTAATCGGGTAACCGCTAGTAAGTAATTAAACAATTTCTACCTCTTTTACCCCCTTAGCTATTTCTTCCACTTTTTCACACTTCCCTCCTAATTGCGAGATGGGGGTCGGGCAAGGTCCATAAAGGGCATACAGAATTAACATCCGTAGAGTCGATAGACAAGTAATTAAACGATTTCTGCCTCTTTTACCTAGCTATTTCTTCTACCTTGTTACAAAAACTAAGCTTTTGCAATGTTAAATAGACTAAACCTAGTAACAAAGAGTAACATATATACTTATAAACTTACAGAATTGTGCAGTTCGCCGTTAGCGAGATATGCACTGTTAGAGTTCGAAATACCGAGAATATAAAGTCGGAATTATTGCAGGAATAAATTCTAGTCCGGCTAGGCTAAATAGAACAAGAGCGCCTAGAAAGTCTTTCGGTTTGACCGAGGCAGCTACAACTCCCTAATCTTGTGTACTAGTCCTAAAATCGAGCGCGCTAGACACTTGTTAAAGCTTAATTTGCTTAGAAGAGAAGTGCATGTCGAGACTAGACAGTCCCTCTTTCCTAGAAACGGTACTGCTGTCTCGCTGTTACCGCCGCCTAAAGATGTCGCAGGGCTGTGCGCCCTGCGTCTCGCACCTTCTGCTAACTCTTCTCTGTTATTATTGTCGCAACAGCAATTACTCCGCTGTGCGAATGCATTCACAGCGCTGTCCTCTGTCCACTACCTATCTGCATATCCTGCTTTAAGTCCTAACTAATGTGCCGACAGGTCTAGCGGCATTGGGAGCAGCTGCCTAACAGGCGCCTGTCTTAACGTCTTCCCAGCCTGTTCCGGGGCTTAGGCAGACGATATTATAAAGATTTCTGGCTGCGTGGAACCTGCGAGAAGGCTGTAAATTGTGGGAAAACAACGCATTGCGATCTGTATCCGGTAGTAGCCTAGTTATAGCAGCTCTCTAGTGCCTCCGAAAATGGAGTGTTGCTATAGATAGCGTGAACAAAGTATGCAGAGCTCTTTGCGTTTGGACCGCGTAATAAGAGGTGTGAAGGGCCGAATAGACAGGTGTTTACACCTCTTATTACGCGGTCTAAGCGCAAGGCGCTGTTTAAGAAGGAGCAGTAGGGAAGAAAGAAGCAGGCCGAGGAGGAGGAACGAGCACAAGACAAGAGGCGGCAGGACAAGGCAAGCGTTCCTAAACAGTCGACGACGATTGGCAAGGGAAAGGCAAAGGCGCCTATGCAGGAGAAACTCTCCGAGGAGGAGAAACTTTTGATGGTTGGAGGAAACGCTTCCTCGGTGGAAACCCGAGAGCGTTTGAGGCCTTAGAGGAGCGGCAGCAGAAAGGTTTTGGGCCGACGAAGGCGCACTTCAGACTGGCCTACGGTGAATAGGATGCGACGAAGCATTTCTCGGACAAGCCGCTGGGCAACGAGTGGAGCACCGTGGCGAGGTGATGACATTTTGTCTCTTGCGTTTGCGAGAGCAATTGCGAATTCACTTCTTTCTAGTTCGATCTTTCCACTGTATGTCTCATGTGGTGCAGTCTGTGTGTATTTGATGAAGTGCATCGTGATCAGTCAGTAAGTTCGAGAACATGCAACTTATTGACAGGAGACTCACGCATAGGATCAAGGCAAATTGGAGCGCACACGAGAGGAGGAAGGCAGGTCGTAACCCTCGGACCAGGGCTTGATGGAGGCGCCATGGTTGGTATCTGCCAGATCCTAAGCCAAGTGTGAAGACGATGGAAGCATCAATGGCACTCAGACAGTACACTTGATGCGAACCAGTCAGCCCGATTGACGACGTCGCCGCAACACGGTCCCTGCTGGCCGCATGGGTGACTGCTGAACTCGAGTCCAGTCGGCAGATTGGACAGCGCAATTGGATCGAGCGGTGAGTGCAGAGGCGAAGGCGATTTATGGAGCATTGTGTGAAAGGGTTGGCTTGAATATTGAACTTGTACTGTTGACAGTCTGGAGTGTGGCCGTCGTCGTCACCGAGAAGAGTGTAGTTGCGCCGCTCTGGAGTCACACCCAACATGGTAACTTGCTCTTCATTGACAGCGCAAATAGGTTGTCCATAGCAGATCCGGTGGACGCTGCCTCTTGCTCCCGATAGTGTCTCTCCTTCAGCGCCTCTGCTCCGCTAACTTAACTGCCGCGTCGAGACTGTGTCGCGAAGACAAGCCGTCCAAGTATTGCTCCAGCGTCTCCGCAAATGTTTCGACTTCTCTGTCCATGTATTGGTCCACCCTCTTGCAGACCTCTCGTGGGGCGTGCGCACCAATGCCTCCAAGTCCTCATCGGCGTGGAAGCCTTGCAGCCAGCTCGTTAGGTTCTTCCAATAAGGGTTCCCGTCTGTCGTGGCTTTGAGTCGCATAATCGGCTTGAGATTCCCGCTTTCCCGGTACAGGCGGTGCATGTAACCGCATTAGAGCCAGTTAGTAGATTCGATCGAGCAACCTAGTAAGCGTGGATTCTGTGGTGTCAGAGGCGAGTTCGTAATCTGCAGTCGAGCTGGTTTTGCGAAGGATGCTGTGGCTGGCGGAGCAGGAAATGTTGTGGCCAGGCGATCTTTGATGTCTTTGATCTCCGCTATGATGCTCACTTGATGACACTGTATCACCATGTGATGTGTTCGGACTCGGTGCGACTCTTATCGATCCAGTTTGCGGAGGGCGCTGGCGAGTGACGGGCGCCATCGTGAGTGAGGTCGCGCAGGCGAATGTCGTGGGATCACGGCTTGGGTCTCAATTGTGGGTTGATACACCGACTTGTGACCTTTCTCGCCAGCCGACCAAGTCACCAGACTCCTTGGGTGTGCCAGGATTAGCTCGACCTGGCCTGTCTCACTCCGTGCTTAACTCGCCAACGCACACTGTCCGGCTGCTATATACAGAGACGTGTCGCGGTGGCGTTAATGCGCCAACTATCGATTTTCTTTGAACGCGCGGACGAAATCTGACCATGTTAGCATGTATCATCGTTCAGGCAGCGATAATTACTCACCAAGAAGGAAAGAGCCGATGCTCCAATACCGGGCTAAATTGCTTAGTATGAGAACGAGAAGATGCTCTTCAATACTGGGCTGGGACGCCACTCTATCGTTTTCACGAGAGCGCCGATGGAGAGCGTATCGGAGAATCACGGCAGCCGGGCCAACAATCATGCAGGCCATGGTCGGCGGGCAGTATGCAATTGCTTCGGGCGGCCATGATCGATATATCCGAAAGACCTCGGCCGCAAGCTGGTTGCCCTGCTCCAAGTTGGCGAATGGCCTTGTGGGAATGTGGAGAACGCCCTCATTTGAGAATGTAGCGAGGAAGCGATTGCTGTCCGTCGGGACAGAATCGGCTGACGTCCGCTCGCTCATAATGCCGCATACGATGCGCGCCCTATACCGTGCAAGGTCAGCCGCTGGTCACTATTACTTTGCGTGGCCCGAGGAAAGAGCTTACATTTGTATCGACAAACGAGTAAAGATCACCAGATTCTGGTCGACGTAGCTGCTCTCGCCTAGCCTGGTGCGGTCCTGCATTTTCTGCAGAGCTTCATTGTGAAGTAGTGAAAAGCAGCTCACCGCCGAATGAACACTCTCGACGCTCTCGGCGGTAATGTGTTGCTGCTGACAGAGTTCGAAGGCATGTGTGGCTATGTAAGTTCCGATCAAGTACCAAGCACGCGAGCTCTGGTTCTCACAATCCCGGAGCGCCTCCCAGGACCTTGTCAAGTCGGCATGAATGAAGGCAGACGCCACTGGCACACCCGCGAACCAAGCTTCATCAGAGACCGGTAGCAGGACGAAGTTTCGACCACGAGCGATGAGAAAGGGCCGGCGAGACAGCACGCTGTCAAGTGCATCAAGCTCCCACACCGCCCACCATGCGCGTCGACGCTCCTCCTCCTCGATCCATTGCTTCGAATTTTGGGGCTTGTGAGGAGATTGCAGAGTGGCTTCATCAGTCCTGTGGAGGGCGAGATCGTATGACCATCGCACGCAGGCTGAGAGTCCGAGGTTACAACCAGGGCCAGGATTCCCTGCCTGGTAGTAATATGCGAGCAGGATGGCACCTTGCAGCCACTGTATGCTGCATCTGAAAGGCCCGCTGCGAATAGCCATGGCGCAAACATCGTGCGCTGCGTTTGCGTAGGGGACCCCGCGCTGTTTCGGTGGGATCTTTTCAAAGTACATGGAGGATGAGTAGCGCGCTACCAAAGCAATCATGCAATTCAGAGTAAGCGCAGCCGAATGGGACAGCTTCTTGTATCTGTCCAGACAGCCAGTGTGAACGTGAGTGGCGAGGAAGGAGGGCTTGTGAAGGATTGGCAAGAAGCCGTGAATTCTGTCAAAGAAAAGATCGACTCTGAACAGTTAGAATGTACTGTAATGAATCGTTTGTTAGTGGACTTACAAGTCGTCAACTACTGTCGCGGGAAGGTTGATCTCCAAGCTCGACGCCAGTGGGGGGATGCCGCTCGGAATGGTCGCAACGGCTTGAGGTTGATTCAGCAAGCAATGAGGTTCGGGGTCAGCGAACGTTGCCGAAGTGGTCGAGGTGTGGGACGCAGCCCCGAGTGCAGCAAGAGGATTCGGGGGCACATCATTGCAGGTCATGCCTGTCCACCAGAGGCCCGGCATCATGTCTTCGAAATAGTCCATCATATCCACGTGAATCTCAGAGTCAAGCTGTCGCTGCGTTTGAGCAAAACCTGCATCGAATAAGGGGAAATTGGGCGCGGCTGAAAGCGACTCCGGCCATCGAGGAGCACTGGCAGCATTGAGTGGCCGGTCTTCTATTTGCCGCTCTGGAGGATAGACTTGCATGTTCGGCGATGCTTCTGATGATTGAGAGCGGCCTGGAGTGGGCAGATTCGAGCCGGTGGCCACCTGCGACTGCAAATCTAAGATATGACGTGAGCCGCGGGTGCGAGGCTGGCACAAACAACGGAAGATTCGGGCTCACCAGCACTTTCATTTGCACTGGACACGCTCCCACTCTGGCGCGCAGTCTGTCGCAGAACACGGATCTTGCGCGTGGGATAGACGCAGACCGTGCCGTTCCTCGTACACGGCGTGCACAGCGGCTGCTGTCCGTCGCCTCCAGCTCGCGCCCGTCAGCGATGGCGGTGGCATTCCCACGCAAGTCGCGCCATGCTTACATCGTGATTTCTTCCTGACAGGCTGTCAGCGAGCTGGGAGCTGGGCGCTGGGAGGAGCGTGGACAGTTGCCGCCGCCGGCTCACCTCTTGCACTGTTGACACGCGCGATTGATCGTCCGTTGGGTGTTCATGGTGTTGCAGGGGGCTGTCTCGCAGAAGCGCCACCGCTGGCAAGGATGGAAGGTATTAGCTAAATTGGAAGGATCCACACTCTTCAGAGACGGTGTGTGGGAAAAGGTTTCCAGGACGGTCAGGTGACTCGAGATCACCTGATCTAACATCATGCCGCTCGCTGAGTCAGCAGAATCTGGCTGCCTTCGCTTGCTCTGCTCCGGCATCCTGCCGAGGGTATATTTGCAGGATAATTCTGATTGATTGTTGATGGGAAGGCGCTCGCGACAAGGTGCGGAAGACCTGGTCACCAGTACCTGAGCCGACGGCTGGTTCGTAGCTGCCAGCACCAGTAGAAGCCATGTTGGTGAAGAGTGAAGAGGATGCTATCAGACGGTAAATGGGAATGACATGTCACGGCTCATCTGTATACCGCCGGAAGGAAACATGCGGCCAAAATGCCCTCGAACACAAATGCAGCCGCTAGAGTCGTCAGCAAGCGTGGGGACCGCCGTGAAGCGTCCTTACCAGTTGGCTGTCGAGCTCTGGAGTGGAAGCCGGACCACCGAAGATCTCGCACCTGCCGGCGGAATCTCGGACAGCAGGTGAGGCCGAGCAATCGATCTGTTGGGAACAACGGTACCGGTCTGTCGCGTTGATCGCTTTAGTTGATCCTACGCTTGTGGTGCTTTGGTCGAGACAGAGCCTCGATCTCAAACCCCGGCTAGGAAGCATCGGTATGCAGAAGCCATCCTTACCGGATGAGGCTCGGGGCCCGGGGAACCCCGGACTGAATCCTTCGCCCTGCAGTTGATCTGCGTTGTGTTGCCGCTAGTGTTCTCCACAGCCAATTCGGCAATAGTTGTCGGCGTTTGGCTGCTTTTCGTCGGCAATTTGTATAATGCCGGGCCGTTGCCCAATTCGGCTTTTTTTTCGAGCTAGTGGAGGTTCCAAAGAACACGACACAGCACCAATCTTGACTTCCAGGTTGGTTGAAAGTCCAAACGTGCGCCAAGCTCTTACCCAAGAACTCAGCAACCACTTCGACGATCTTCTCGTTAGTTGTACGGAGGGCCAGCATCCAGCTTCTTCTATTTGTCCACCATTTCGCAAATAATTGTGGCAAGGGGTTGTTAAGTGGAAAGAACTTTCGAAGTGTTGTTGATGTCCGGCTAAGCCTTCCAATCCAATCGAGTCGCCTGGGCAGTACACCTCACTCGCATACTCTGTCAGTATAGCGCAACATCGCGCCATAGGGTCCATGCCGTTGATCTACATTCATCGTGTGGCCGTATCGACTCACTTTATACCTTGCATGCTACCCCGTAACGATCTGATTCGTCAATAGCGCGGCACTGCATTCATCAGTATCGACACCAGACTTGGTGCAGGAATCAATGCGCGCGAGTGGTTCATTCTTGGCGATATTGCTTGGGTCGGGGAGATCCTGGGTATCGCCTATCCCGCATCCAAATGGCAGCTTCTGTCCGATCATGGCGCAGGGTATCTCTTAATCTCAGTATTGTACATTAACATTCACGCTCCACCACACCACCTTCACATAAATCACATACAAAGAAACCACAGTCTGGTATCGTCCGACCAGAAGAATACGATGAGTCAGAAGAAGCGAGTCGCCAAGGCCTGTGATCGATGTCGGATGAAGAAGGGCAAGTGTGACGGCTCCAGACCTTGCAGTGCGTGTAAAGAATCCAATTCGATCTGCATGTACGGGTATGTCGAGACTTCTACTTCCATCCCCTCGATGTCAACGCTGATGAATACTCAAGTCGAAAGCCGGAAAAGAGGAAAATGGTGTATTCCAGCACCTATATCAGAAGTCTTGAGCGGCAACACGAACAACTTGTCGCCGGTCTCTGCGAAATGCACCGTTGTCTATCATCTTCGACAAAGTCACCCCTGTTGGAGATCGGGCCGAGTCCATCAGTCCACGAGATACTTCTGGCTCTAGGATGTCTGGACGAACACCAAAGCTCTGATAGCGATGATCTGAAGGCTGAAGATTGCTGGGCGCAGCAGTGGCTGCAGTGCGAGTCGCCGTCGGAGGAGACTCGCGAAATCCTGCACAAGCACAAAGCGGAGCGGACTCCGTCTGCAGACTTGCACGAGCCCCTGACGAGCACGGTCTCGCTTCGTGGTCAACCCGAAGAGCCAACGGCTCCATTGTCGACGTCGGTGGAGAGTCTATTGTTCCCGTTCAACATGAGCGGCGTGGCAGAAACAATACAACCTGGCAGCCCGCAGACTACGTCCAGCCTCGAGCTCTTTGACCCAAGCATGGTTCTTTCGGGCAGCGAATACGAGTGTGGCAGTACGTTAATGCAGGCGTCAACATGGCAAACGGATCCTTTCCAATGGACCATCTGAGCTCAATCGAATTACATGTAGAGAATTGACAGGCTAGTCGTGGAACATTGTTCATTTGACCGTCGTGGTGCTCGCTGGTCTTTCTCTTCTTGCAAACCCCTTGACATCAAGTACAATATACATTCGTTTGTCCCACATCACTGATATGAGTAGAAGCCTAGCTTGTCCCGGACCAACGCTGAAGTCTGACGGCACGATTTTCCACTTCGCACTTCTAATCTTCTCCCCGCGTCGATCAGTCTCCATAATTCCTCCCGGATATGTGACCTGGTTCTGTCTTCCGTCTTTCGAGCTTTGACCGTCCAAGTCCTTCGACAGTATCCGCAAACGGCATGCGTAGTCCGTACCGCGATATTTCTTGCTTCACGTGTTCCGGATACGGCGCATCTTCAACATCACGCTCGATTTCGAACGATGTCTTCTCCTTGCTGCCGGCGCGATTCACGCTGACAATATCGTGGTTGTCCTGTTCCCGCTCTTGCATCGCTTTGTCTTCCGCCGGCTCCGCCAGCTCCGCCATCTCGACCTTAGCCGCTATGCGACATCTTCTGAGCATACCCCAACATGCTAGGCCGAGACCGAGTATGACCCACGCAAAGTTAACAGGCAGGTTGCGGTAGACCTGCGGATTGCAGCCCCCACTCCACACATCGATTAGAAGATTGTAGGTGTTGTATCCCGGAAGAGCATTGTGCCAGTGGTAGAATCCGGCAGTCAGCTGAAGAGGGTAGATGGTACTCCCGACGTTCATTACTATCCACGTTAGAAGGAAAAAAGGCACGAAGGACATCGGGATAAAGGATGTTGCGGCATCGAGAACGAGGAAGTTCAAGAACATGTAAAGCCAGAGGATCATCTATCGAGATTCTCCTAGTAAGTATCGCAGCAGCAAAATGTACAACGTTTGGCGAAAGACTTACCCACGTTAAGAAAAACATGCCCGTAGTCAGACCCCAGTTCTCGCGGAATGCCCATATATACCCTGTCGAAGCGAGCGAGCTTATAAAGGTGTACGTCGAACATAGGACGGCCCGCATGCCTATCGCATGTACAATGCTCAGCCGAGAGTATAATTTGTACTGCGTCGAGATGCCATTGAGGGCCATGAGGAAGAAGAACTGCTGAATGATGGGAAAGACCATGGAGACCGTGTTGAGAAGCACTCGAGCTCCTTGAGGTGTTGGCATAATGTCGAGAACCGTTGAGCTGATAGCATTACGGAAAGTGTTGATAGCCGCGGGTGAAGAGGTGTCCAAGTCCTGGATCTGGGCAAATTCGCCGTAAGCTGCATTGGCAGCGCCAACGAGGGTTTGTAGATTGCCTAGATGATATTAGTGCAATGCTTTTCAAATCCCAGTACGATTGTTCATACCGACGATATCTCCTAGGGTGGCGGACGTGTATCGGACAGTGTCGTAGATTAGTGTCAGGGCACTGCTACTGTCGTATGTCGCAGCATCTGTTCCTCCACGAAGAGCGGTCGACAGCCGTACAGAAGCACCGTCGGAGACCACAACAGCCGCCCAGAAACGGCCATCACAGACTGCTTCACGGGCTGATTGTAAAGTCGGATAATCCAGGGAGGTGTGAGTCTGGAGTGTGGGAAACTCATCGCCCTGAAGAGCAGAATATGCGGCAGACACGCTAGCCTGGACCGCAGAGTTGTCTGCATCCAAGTTTAGGAAGAGCACATTCAGATTGTGGACTCTGTAACCAGAACGGAAGAGAATGCCGTAGAGATAGCTCAAATTTCCGAGGAGAAGAAGCTGGAGAAGGATGAAGACGAAAGCGATACCGGTGATGAGAGGTTTTCTCTTGTCCGCCCAGTAACTTGCGCCAGAGTCAGCGGCGTGGAAAGTAGAATGCATTCGACCGAAGGGCTTTACCTGCTGCTGGGATGCAGTCTCGCTGGCGATGCCATGTCTGCCTAGCTAAACAGAAGAGATGATGGATGTATGCTGCGATGGCAGAGGTGCGTGCGGCGAGCTCAAGAGCAGCAGTCTACTAGTAGGAAACTGGTGGCCGCAGGCAGCGAGCTCTTGGCAATATACGGAGCTTTGGGTCCTGGGGTGGCTCCTCTTCTGACGAAAGCACAGAAGGGAGCAACCAATACATCCTACACCCGGTCTCGGGATCACGGTACGCCGTCTCGACCCGTGGGTCCGCTCGGCGGGCTGGCTCGACGTGAGACCGCCCCTGATATGCTACCAATTATTGTGAGCTCATAACGCCGGCGCTATATACTACACTACGGGATTTTGCGCCAAAACCCCGACGTTCACCGTAGAAACCGGAGTTTGGTATTGATTTCATACTGATGTATTGTGACCTCAGACCTGATCATGGAAACCTGAATGACACACAATTCATGCTATCAACGAGAACGATTCACATTTACAACTAGCGATCTGGAGACCATGCTGTAAAGACAGAGATCAGTGCTTGGCTGGACCGTTCTGGTCGTCTCTCGATCCATGTCGCTCCACGTCCGAGGACGATTCGGCTTCGACATTGCCGACCGAGAGCACTTTCGGACCTTCAATTTTCTTGACTTTGCGCCCTTCCCACCAAGTCGTAATGCCCGCCAGCATGCTACTACCACAGCCAAGTCCAATGAATGTTCCCGCACCCCATGACGGCCGATCGATGCGATTCCAATGCCACATGAAAAACGCCATGCCCACCTGGAAGAGTGTGTTGAGGACCATCATCCAGACAACAAAGTCCATCTTCCACGTTGCCGTCGCCGGCGCTCGCTTTCCATTGAATGTCTTGGTCACGTCTTCTGTAGCGCCGTCGCTCTCGTCGTCTGGGCGCAGTCGGTACCATGCTGAGTTGCGATTCGCTAGCTGTTGAATTGCCGAATGGCGCTTACTAGCACTGGCACTGAGCCGCCATTGCATGAGCCAAAAGGCATCTCGAAAACGCCATGGTGCCAAACCCCAGGATGTCAGACAGAACAATGCGTTCAAGATCTGGGAGTCGATCTCAAGCCAGATTTTCCGTGGCGAGCTGTCGGCATCACCGTCATCTGGATGGTTCATGGCCGGTGCGGCCTTCAACAAAAGGAAAAACAGCATAGCGCCCCAGGCCACAACATTCAGGCCATAGATTGTGACCAAGAATCCCGTTGGAGTGATGAAGAATCTCCAGAACGCCTTGATACCGTTCCAGATCGTTGCATGCCAAGATGCTCGCTCGTGGTGGAGACTTTCGGAGTAGCCGAGATCATGGGAGTGACGAGGAGAGTTGCTCTCACTCTTCGCTTCCGCCTCCGCCTTTGAGTGCTTCGCACGGTTCCTTTGACTCTCCTGTTTCCTGCGAGCTAAGAACTTTTCTCGGAGTGCGTGTCGATGATTCGTTCGCATACTATGGCCGTGTACGTCGAACTCGATGTGCTCGCCTCCAGTATCCTCACTCTTCAGCTCCGTGAGGTTGGGCGCGTGGGCAATGGCAGCGCCTGATGCCACCCACATCGAGGGCATAGGATTCAATTCCAGGACTGCATTGACCGTCTCGACCGCTGTATTGGCGACCGAAACTGAGGCCCGCCGGGTTCGTGTTAGGCTCTGCATTGCGAAGGTGGCCGTATGTCGTGAAGGTAATTTTGATGAAAGCAGGAAGGAAAGAGTGAAGATCGTCGAAGAGCTCGAGATAAAGACCATCGTGATCTGTTGAGGTCCCTTGAACCATCGCCGATAATCGAGCCGAGAGACTAAGGTACGTCAGGTAGTGCGATTCCATGGTGCCCTTTCCGCGGACCCTTTCAAACAAGCAATCCTCCCGCAAGTACGGACATTCAATGTTCACGGAATATTCGGACAGCGGCGGTTTCCCAAGACCGAGAGACCGTTTCATGCCGAGCAATTCCGGGTGTACCTCAGTGGTCGCTCTGCATGTCATGCTTGCACCCGCGTATATTCGACATTGGCTCGTTACTGCGAGGCCTCGCTCTGTCCCACCATTCGTAGGAACTTGTCCTTCAACTCAAGTTTCACTGCTGACATGGAAAGTCACGCTGCCAAAGCCAAGGTGCTCCATGATGGACGCATTCATCTCAAGTTTCCCGACCACGGATATCATGCGGAGGGATTGAATGAATCGATCAAGAGGGGGGATCATGTTGATCGCAAGCACACTCCTCTCGACCTGCTCGGCCGTCGCCGACAGCGATACCTTCGCAGTCCATCCGCCTTTTCCACTCCACCGCGCATGAACATCTGCATCTTGATAACCGGTTCAAGGGGAGATGTCCAGCCCTTCATCGCATTGGGCAAGAACCTTCATGCTGCTCCATACCATCACCGAGTACGCATTGGCACGCATCCGGACTTCCGGGATTTCGTCCTTGAGAATGGTCTGGAATTCTTTTCGATCGGCGGTGACCCGGCACGACTCATGTCCTACATGATTAAGAACCCGGGTGTCATGCCGAGCTTCGAAAGCGTGAAGGCCGGCGACATTGGCTCGCGCAAAGCCGACCTGGAAGAAATGCTGACGGGGGCGTGGAGGGCTTGCACAGAGCCTGCCGACGATTTTGACCTGCAGCGCAAGTCAGACGAGCATTCACTCCAGCCTTTCATCGCCGACGCTATTATTTCGAATCCGCCGACATACGCCAGTCTCCATGTCGCCGAGAAGCTCGCTATTCCGTTACACGTCATGTTCACTATGCCATGGTCTCCGACTCGAGCATTTCCTCATCCGCTCGCGAAGCTGGATTCAAGCAGAACCGACCAGGGGGCACGGAACTTTTGGTCATACACCCAAATGGAACTCCTTACATGGGCCGGTCTCGCCGACATCATCAACCGGTTTCGGCGACGAGTCTTGGAGCTCGATCCGGTCGACCCCAGCTATGGAATACGCATGTTTTCCCACCTCAAGGTCCCGTTCACGTACTGTTGGTCCGAAGCCTTAATACCGAAACCTGAAGACTGGGATTCTCATATACAGATTAGTGGGTTCTTCTTCCTTCCCAAGGCCGACTCGTACAAGCCTGATGCGCAACTCCAGGCTTTCCTAGAGGCCGGTCCACCACCAATCTATATCGGATTCGGCTCGATCGTCGTTGACAATCCTCCAGCTTTTACGAAGCTTATCCTGGATGCAGTCAAGAAAGCGGGAGTGCGTGCACTTATCTCCAAAGGTTGGAGCAATATCGACGAAAAGGAAGCCCCCGACAACGTTTGCTTCCTAGGTAATGTGCCGCACGATTGGCTGTTCCAGCATGTGTCCGCTGTCGTTCACCACGGCGGTGCAGGCACTTGTGCAATAGGACTGAAACTAGGAAGGCCAACGGTGATTGTGCCCTTCTTTGGAGACCAATTCTGGTGGGCTGGCCTTGTCGCACGTGCTGGAGCAGGCCCTCCTGCCGTAGCATACAAGAATCTCACGGCTGAGAAACTCGCACACAGCATACAGTTAGCTCTGCAGCCAGACGTGGAAGCCAGGGCGCGGGCGTTAGCGGAAAAGATGAAGCACGAAGACGGGGTTCGCAATGCAGTCGAACAGTTCCATGACCTGCAGCAAGTTCAAGAATACGCATGTTTCTTGTGCCCGAGCGACGTGGCGATTTGGAGAGTGCGGCGAACAAACATTCAGCTCAGTGCTCTTGCAGTAGCAGTTCTTGTGGAGGCCGGAAAACTAACGCCCAAGGATCTGAAGCTGTAAGGAAGGGACAGTCCACAGTCAACGACAACACGTGCTAATTCCGCATAGTATACGACACAAGCGTTGGTACGTCGAAGAGGGCGCTCCAGACCCGTTTGCAGGACTGTTCGCTGCTCTATCGGGTACCATCGCAGCAGGTATCATCGACATTCAAGATTTCGCGCGGTCCTCATCCAATCGCAAGAAGCGCCAGGAAAAGTCGGACATCGGCATAACGAAGAACGGGTCGCGGTTGGAAACTGAACATAGGCCCCATAAGTCCACTATTCGGTCTTTTGCACGAACGAGCAAAGATGTGACCATCGATGTGGCTTCTTGTGGGTTCGACCTGCTCAACATGCCGCTTCGCACTTAGCTAACAGTCGTCTTCGTCTTCACAGTCCCCATTGCATTCTTCTACAACATCGCCACCGGGTTTCACAACGCACCATACACATGGATGAACGATAAGACAGTACGTATACGTGAGCCAATTGTCGGGATTGGCACTGGGCTCGAAGTCGCCGGGAAGGAAGTTGCATATGGCGTGTGGGATTCGGTGACGGGACTATTTCTACAGCCATATCATGGCTATAGACTCGGAATCGGGCGCAAGGGAGGTCCGGTCTGGGGCGCCGTCAAGGGAGCGGGCGTGGGCGTCGGCGGTATCGTATTGAGGGCCGGAGCAATGGCGTTTGGAATCCCTGGGTACGCATTGAAAGGCGTTGAGAAGCAATTCGCCAAGAAAGAGACGGATCTCAAGCATCTGCCGGGCTTCGAGGATACATACTTCCATGCCCGGAGCTTCGGCGTCCGCGAGGGAACTGCGCGAGAGCAGAGGGACCAAGATCGGCGCAGGCTGGCCGACGGCGATCCAGTCTTGGAAGCTCGGATGTGGCAGACTTTCAACGAACTTCGGAGACTTGAGATGGACGGTCATACTGGGCTCCGCGCAATGATAGTGGACAGATGGGACGCGCTGGAAATATGTCCAGCCTGACGTTGCCCGGCAAAAGACCATATCAAGCCCGACTTGAGTCACTCCTACCGTAGATCCACATGTCGCTTGTCTGGCTGAATACGACACTGGCAGTGTTTCGAGCCGGGTTTATATCTCTTGTACTATAGCGTGTACGATATATAGAACGCCAGATATCAAGTCTGGTAGCAAATACTGTAGACAGCTTCCTGCGAACCCAATGTGCAGAGTGTCGAGGGAGGCTTAGATATATGGTCCTTTTCGGCGTTCGCAGCTTGAGATGATCGTGCCGTGAAGCTTTGTGCACAATGGATGGTACTTGTACTGGCTTTCCCTTACGTAGTATTGTCAAAATATGTCTCCCAGTGGCGTCGAACGACTCTAGTATCTATGACGAAGTGTTTCCTTCGGACGTGATATACCTTACGGATCTGGCGTCACTGTCAATCCTCCCGCGTGCCGCGCCGTCCAAGTTGGAGGGGTGAGCACTAAGAAGTGGAAGAATACGCCGTGGCTCGATCTGACCTGGATTGAACGCACTACGACAAGCTTGACTATCACACAATCTTGTATGCAGCCCTAATGTCCGGAACACCAGTACCTTCGACAAGTCTGGCGCTTACAACCTCATACACCGGAATCTCCTGTAACCTAGACACGATATGATGAAGCGTAGGCAGAGCATCCCAATCCAGACCGTCGATGTTGATATTCGCCTTCGACGCCTCCCAGATCTTGTGCACCACCGGCTTGGGCTCGTTCTCGTTGGAAGGCACAAAGACGGGGTACTCCGCTTCGCTTTGACCCTTGGAGTCTTGACCGACCTTTGGCAAGTATCGATAGAGGAAAGTCCCGGAATCGTCCTCGTCCATTGCGAGAGTCGAAGCCGAAGCGGATTTCAGACCGTGCAGTTGGAAAGCACCCCACATGGAGCCTTGCCAACCGGTTCTGACGCCGTAGGACTCCTTGCTCCGATAACAATCGATCGAGCTATAGACCTTTGGCATTCCCAACTCCTCGCGGCCGGAAATGATGGGATCGGACAGGTTTTCAAACAGAACAGGGAGATATGTGCCCTTGATGATATCCCCGTCGGCGTTTTCGTACTCCACTCCGTGGATGTAAAGCCCGAAGTGACTGTAGCCGGATCCGCCGAGCCACTGTAGCTGGCCGAGTGTCGAACAAGAGAATGAGCAGTATGCAACGGTGCCTGGTGATGTAAATCGCAGCTTCGTGGCAGCAGGTGGTAGTAGATTTTGAAGCACGGTGCGGGAGGTTTTGATTTTGATTGACGCCGTCAAGAAGGTGGAGTCGGATGCATTCCTCGTGATTCCAGCGTGAGACTGTCGTGGACCCGGCATGGGCCCGAAAGCAGTTGGCATGCGCCAGTAGACGTCCGGCGTCTTGGCCCATTTCCATTCTCGCAGCTTTTGGGCGGAGTTGTCGAACTCATCGTGCCCGAAGTTGTAGTGGAGATATTCGGTAACTACAGCAGACGTGGTCAGCGGTCGCTCGAGGTGATTGGAGTGAGGGGATGTAAGGTAGGTGGGCTTTGCAGAGGCGGAATGTTGACGGGGATCGAGAACCCATTTCATCCGCTTCCTCCTACCACCCTCTCGTCGCCCAGAGGGTTGAACATTACTTACTGTCAAATTTATCGCCTTCTTGCAAGTCACGGCCTGCCAATCGCGAGTACTGCTGGATTCTGTGCGCTCTCTCGTATCGGATCTGCTCGAAAAGCTTGAGGCGGTCTGGCACATCCCTCTTGTCTAAGCCTCTCTCGAGCAGGACGCCCAGTGTAGCAGCATCCTCCATGGCGACACCTGCTCCCTGTCCTTGATGTGGAAGGAACGGATGTGCCGCATCTCCAAGCAAAGCAATCGATCCGTTGACGAATGTGGGCAGTTTCGGCATGTCGAGCAACGTCCAGACCTTCAGCGAATCAGGGCTGGCTTTCCGAAGCAGCGCGAGGATACTCTCGTCAAAGTCCTTGTAGACATCGAGTAGAGCCTCCAAGTTCGTGGCTGTGGTCCAGTCGTTTCCTCCTGCCGACTCGTTCTCCGGGTGTATGCAGACAAAGTTGAGGAGCGTGTTGTCTGTTGTCGGATACATGACAATCCTCCTATCGGATCCATACCAGGTTATCATCTCGCCGGATCGTTCGGCAAAGCGTTTTGTCACCGGATCATCGAAGGCCGCCGACTTGTCCATCAAGAATCGGAATGCACTCTTACCCGAGCTGACAGCTTTTACAGCCCCTCCGGGCACTTTGGCACGGCAGACTGATCCTACACCGTCCGCGGCAAGGACAACGTCGCCCTTCACGACGGATCCATCGGCGAGTGTAACAGACACCCGCTCCGGATCGACGTCTTTCACTGCGTTTGCGAGGTGCAATTTTACCGGCAAGCCTTGGCCGTCTTTCTTCGTGGCGACGGTCTTGAGAGCTTCATGCAGTCGAACTCGATGGGCAAGGCGCCATTCCTTTGCAGGACATGTCAGTGTCTTCAAAATCAAAGGCCCCATGCAGTGAGTGCTTACGTGCTGCCATATCTTATTTTGGGAGGCCACTTCACTTGTTCTAAGCTGTTTGCCCCTTGAGTCAAATTCGGTAATCTACCTCATTGTGTAAGTGTGTTGACCCCGGTCGATTTGGACTGAGACTGAGACAACTGACATGCTCCAGCTCGTTGGCTCCAAGTGCCGTCACGTCGATCCCGAGCCTTTTCAAGATGCCGTGCGAATTGGGAGGAATGTGGACGGCTGCTCCTGTTTCTCGAGCGAAGTGGCTCTTCTCGTAAACCTGGTCATGGTCAGACGTGTCTATGAAGCTAGGATGGGTCGAGGAACTACCTGGACATGATGCCCCTGCTGTCGAAGTCCTATTGCAGCAGAAAGCCCAGCAATGCCTGCACCCACAATGACAATGTCGAGGCCCGCGACGCTGCTTTCAGCTTCTCCATTCTTCACGTTGGCGACGCTTTGCTCGGTGGTGTTCATGATGGCCATATCGAACGATCAATTGTTGGTATGTACGCACCACCCGCTCAGAGGGCATAAGACCATGGTTTTAAGGTGACCGGCGCAGGTCAGTGCTAAGATGATGCAGTGGTGACTTGTGCTGTACCGAAAGTTCTCCAAGCGGACGATCCTTCCCCGTACGTGGGGAAAGCCTCCAGCCGGTGGGGGAACCGCAGAAGAATGCACTTCCGAAGGACCAACTATGGAGCCCACCTCAGGGCGGAGAACATCAAATGGGACCTAGCGGAGCAGGATACGGGTGTGCAATCGCAAAGCCAACCCAAGGTATCTTTCTTTGAACCTCATCACGAGGATACAACTAGGCACGATTCCACCACAAACCATGGCCCAGCATGGTACGTCGACTGCCAGGCACTTCCAATGAACAGTGTACGAGCGAGCGCTGATAAACGGCAACAGCTTTGCGATCACCGGTACACTTTTTCTCCCATGGCTCCACCATGATGTTGGGAGAAGAGAGCGAGTCGGCGTCCTACTGGAAGCGATGCGGAGATGAAGCGCTTGCGAACGATGTCAAGGGCATCGTAATGATGGCAAGTCAAACGTCACGACGACGCAGAGCTCATGGATCGCTCCGAATTAATCGATTGAACTAGGGTGCCCATTGGGATGCAGTCGACGACAAGATCCAAGTCTCCACCAACCCAAAGCCGGCGAAGAGTCCCGTAGCGAACGTCCATCCCTCCAAGTACGTGGAATATGCTCTGAACCCGGATCTCGAAACGGCAGAAAAGTGCATCCAGCTGCTCAAAGACGATGGTTTCAATGTCGAAGGAAACTCAACCTTCGACTGGATACACGATACCTACTTGATCCTTATTCGGATGTTCCCCCAAGGTTGTCCACCAACGACCATCATCTCGATGAATGCGCACTTTGATCCACACTTCCACATGAAGATCGGAACAGCGCTTCGACCTCTCCGAGAACAGGGATATCTGTTGATCGGTTCCGGCGGCGCGGTCCATAACCTCTATCGCAATACCTGGGAGCAAATGGTGCTATATAAGGACAACTTCGCTCAGACGAGACCTCCCGGATCCTGGGCACTAGAGTTCAGACAGGCGGTCCAAGATGTTATTACAAACAACAGTGGGCCGAAGCTGCGAAGGGGTATGACAAGATTGATGAAGCATCCGCAATATCGGGAAGCGCATGCTACCGACGACCACTTTATGAGCGCTATGTTCGTCTCCGGAGCTGCTGGGGATCGTGAGGACGCTGAATCCCAAGGGAAGCTGATGGCCGAGGACTGGGAACTGGTACGAATGCTTGCTCGTTCCACATGCTTGGACAGTCGACTGACCACGCATTGCAGACAAACATGTGTAACTCGCAGTACACATTTGGACAATGGGCAAAAGCTTGATGAGAGAGCTCAACGGACGAGGCATAGGTGGCTGCAATATGGGAGTTGAGAAGCACCTAGACGGATGGATTCGTGTAGCTTTATGACATGTTATGTTAGGGTGGACAAGAGAGTATGGTAATATATTCATGGATGACAGTCCTTGCGCGATCAAGACGGTATTCGAGTTCCAGATCTTGAGCAAACTACCCGGAGAAAGGCTTGACAACACCTGACCTGTCACGTTGAAACAATACGAAGTATCACGGACTCGGACAGCCTGGCTCAGTCGTAAAGAGGCGCTCGCTCACTCTGACAGACATTCCGTTCCCCAATGCAAACCACCGTGAGCAGATACACCATCTTATCCCCTCATATACCGACAAAATCCATAAGTACCCGACGCAAAGATTGTAGCCAGGAGAAGCACACCACCCGTGAGAATCCCCTGCTCAAAGAATCCAATCACCGAGGAGCGCTTCTCGTCCATAGGCCTAAGCGGCGTTTTCATCCCAGACATGAGCTCATGGAATTCTTTAATAGAACCCGTGTCCAGCAGCTTTGTAAAGCTGTTGTCCTCGGCGGGAGGAGTCACATACTCCGGGCTCGGCCAGGAATACATATCTCTCGCCAAACGAGCGTTTTGCGAGCGCGGATGCTGCTTTGGTGCTGCCGGTCCCACTGCATTGTGGCTGTGTCAGTAGGCAAATCACTTTGTAATGAGTGTTCGGAAGGACAGACCGATCAGCTCCACGGGGATATGATTTGTGAATGAGGATTGAGCGTTGAGGAATTGGCTGATATACTTTGCCGCTTTGTTGTCGGCGAACTGGTAGGAAGCGAGTAGAGAGTCGTCGCTGCAACACTGGTCAGCGCATGGGTGTGAGTGGAAGGTGGGAGTCACCAACCCGAGGTTTGCGACGTCGATGGCGTCGTCGAGGCTCTTCACGGCATGCAACCGAAGGACTGGACGAGAGGCTGGCAGATTGATAGTAGTCATGTCCCTGTGAAGCACAACGTCAGAGAGATGGGCGGTAGTAGTGGAAGCTTGCAAGGGCGATGATACCTCGACTCCAACAATACAACGTCCCCCACTGCAGTTGAAACGAGTGTTACCGACTCGCTGTCGTTCGATCCCGTGGAACCAGACTTTTCGAGGTCCAGCTTGGACGACTGCGAATTGCGCGTACCATTCACAACCGTTGCAGCGAGCTGAGTCAACAACTGGATGGCAGCCTGGCTGAACTCCTTGAGGACGAATTCGTTCACCAGTACGACGCTGGGCGCATAGGGTGAATCTCCTCCGAAGCGAAACCGTGCCACGACGAGGCTCTTTGCTGCTTTTGAGATGTCTGCTGTTCGGTCCACAAAAGCAACGGTTCGTGCATTGGTTGCGTTCAGGACGGTGTACTGGCTTTCAGCCACGATTCGAGCCTTTCCGTCGGTTTGGTCCGAGATCAGCAATGTCTCGGACAAGAACAGCCCTTCCGGCACGGCTTGATCGATCACGGCGAATGTGTCCTTGTCGAGGCTGCTCGTCAAGATGGCACGGATCAGACATCCTAGTTCTGAAAGTGACTGATCCATCTGCGAGTAAATCGTCAGCTACCGTGTAATGCAAGTCCCGGATTTTCTTGACTCACACAAAGCATCACACAGTTTCCCGAAGCAATCGCAGAAGCCACGGGCTGAACGACGGAGTAAAGATATGTGTGTTGAGATGGGTTAATCAAGACACTACCGTATGGCTTCCGGCGACCAGGTCTGTCGACCCCAAAAGCAACGGAGTACTCGTCGCGGACGTGTGCTGGCACATCAATACTTTCGTACTCTTTGCGTACAGCCTCGACAGCAAGAGAGATCTCCACCCAGGCATCGCTTGCTGCCACGCCCGTTTCCTGCTGGATGGTTTGATGTAGCACAGGCAACGCCTTCGTCAACGATGTGTGCAATGCCAACAGTTGCCTTTGGATGTATCGTGGGGCTTGGGCACGGCCATCGATGGCAGCCGCTTGGATCCTGTGTATACTCGCTGCAGGCATATCGTGGGAACTGTCGAGACGAAGCTCTGATGGTTAGATTGATTCTTTGCCGATGCGCAAGTTGACGGTCTGCGGAGACAAAATGTAACCGCTTGGGGATGCGTCGTGCCACGACTTACCGGGCGTTACGAAGCGATCGATGGCGTATCTACAGTCTTGTCGGCTCCACGGCCATATGCAATGTGAGCACAAGCGTATACCTTACCGGATGACTGGCGGAAGCCCCTGTGCCCCACCCCCACCACGCCCCCGTGCCGGCACCATTTCGCCGGCTGTGACCCGCATACTCGCCCGCATATGGCTGTCTGCGCCGGTGGTCCATCGGCAAATGTACATTTGAGCGGCATGGAGTCCTCGACTGCTTCAAGGGCGTTTTCTGCTGGAGAACTCCCGACGACCAGGATGAGCACTACCACGACCGTCGAAATGCACCACGCCGGAGCTGCGCCCAGCGCACGAAACTTGGTCAGCGTGCTGGCCGATTACGAGCTCCATCACTCAGGAGCGGCCTCGAGATATGATACAACTACGCCGACGACGACAGCTGCGACGGTGGTCGAGAACCCCGTCGACTGGGCGACCGATCACCGCCGCATTCCATCACATCGACCCATCAACCGCGACTTGGACCGGTCTCAAAGGCCGGCAGGAAGCAACTGGGTAGAGAATGGTTTCATCGTGACCATGTTTGCCGGAGTCACGCTCAACGCGGTACGTTCTGCCTCTTCTCTTTCCATTCCCGCACTCGAGGAGACATGTGCTGACGGGACGGGCGTCGATTAGCGAGCATCATGGCTCTGGCGCAACACGGGGGGGAGACTGCATGGGACAATGTTTCGGTATCCTGTTGGTGGCGAGAAATGAGTGGAAATGTTTGTTGTGGTAGTAATGATACTGCCAGCGGTATTCTGTAGTCTGTCTTAGCTCACGTCACGTGCTCTTACAATCCTCCAGTGTCCTCCCCTCCTCTCAGCTCCCCCCATGTCCCCGAGTTTTTCCCCCATCCGTACCGTATTCGATTCGCACGATACCCCCGTTGCTGCCCCTGCCCCTGCACCGCCTTCCCCCGTCGGGATTACCCCCGACGCTCAAGCCGACGTATGGAGGATCATAGTGCTGGCGGTGGCGCTGGCACCTCCGCCGATTCTGCTCCGCGAGACCCATTTTCGTGCAACGTGTGCGGGCGTAGCTACAGCCGTGTCGATCATCTCGCACGCCACTTTCGATCACGTGGGTTGTCCTCATGTCTTGCTCTTCCATAGTGGAGTATCATCTCGGCTGACTGTCGCGCTTCGGCAAACTAGATACACAAGAACGACCCTTCGTGTGCCAGCCATGCGGCAAATCGTTCGCCAGGGGGTACGCAGAACTATTCCCTTGTCAGATCTCGTCCCTCGTTGACCTGGATCTGCTGCCAGCGACCTCCTGAAGCGGCACTCGACTACTCACGCCGATGTTGCAGATCCTCCAGCAAAGCGTCGGCGGCAAGATGAGCCCCCCGCATCCAGCCTCACTCGCCCGCGCGCGGCGAAAGCGTGCATAGCGTGCGCCGAGGCCAAGATTCGCTGCGAGGGTGCCCATCCGTGTCTACGATGTGAACGGAGGTCTCTTGAGTGCAGATATCTGTCCCGCTCCGAAGCCAGCCCTGCTGAGCAGTCCTCCACCGCGGTCACGGACAGCAGCCGGCAGCTCTCATCCGCCCAATTGCAGGACACTACGAGCACTTCTCCCACCAGGCTTGACGGTCTTGTCGGGATTGAGGCACAATCGGCAACTTCAGAACCAACAACCTTCCCCGATACCCCCGACAGGCTGAGTAGCGCTGGTAGGTCCAGAGTGCGCGACGTAGCAGACCTCGAAGCCATGGCATCTTTGCCCTTCGAACCCGGTAAATGGATCTTATGCTGCAGTAGTGGGACATCTCACAGCGGCTGACTGCTTGACACAGGACAGGCAGGATTGCAGACTCAAGCAGAGGAAATGTGCTTGGTTGATCTACTGCAAGACAGGCGAAACCCAGGAGATCGGCCATCTGCAGCGGATGACCAATCGTTCATTGACCTCTGGCCCCTGGATGTATTGGACTTCGGCATGGACCTACCGCTGATGACCGACTACACAGCTGCAGACGCTCGCTTTCTTGACGAATTCTCAGCAGGGTCACTCCCGCTCTCACTTGATGTCGGAGAGTTTGGCGGAGATCGAAACGGCAGAGCGACCCCCAGCGGCATCGCGAGAGAGGGCATGCGAGCTTATCAGAAATCCATCTGGCTATGGAACCCTGAGCGTGCTGATCGGGCTGGTGCCGATGAGAGCAACCTTGCGTTGTCTGATTATGGCATCACAGCGGAGAGGCTTGAATGTCTCAAATGCCAATCATCCGAGGGAGAAATGAGCCAAGCGACACGAGGAAAGGTTCTGGCCATGGCTCTACGCACTTGCGAAGTGTCCATGTATCCAGTCGTCGTGGCCAACTTTCCAGGTCCTGAGCTCATCGGCCACCTCATCCACAACTTCTTGAACTTTCATGCTTGTCAAGATGTCACATGGATCCATACGGCAACCGTCGATATCAACAATTCAGACCCGTCTTTTCTTGCTGCCATGGCTGCATATGGCGCTACCTTGTCTGCAGCGACAGAGGCGAGAAAGCTTGGTCAAGCACTGCAGGAAGCTGTGCGGACGGCTACTCATTTGGAGGTAACATGCTGTGTGCTGTCATACGCCGCCGACCGCATCTGCTAAAGAATACGACAGTTCGAGCGAGATAACCGCCGTACCCGAGAGCTGAGACCCGTACAAACATTCGCGTTATGGCTCGACATTGCCCTCTGGAGTGGTGATCGACGGAAGATGGAGATTGCGGAAAGCTTTGCGATGCCATTGATCACGGTACGTACTAAAGCTCGTTCCTTACATTGCGAGACCGGCCTGACACATATTCGCTTCAAGATGCTCAGGAGGGGTGAGCATTTCAGACGTTCAGAGACGAGTAAAATCTGTCCCCAAGAAGAGGATGTCGGCGATGTACTCGAGTCGAAATGGCGCAAGTGGATCGAACGCGAGTCGTGGTTACGGCAAGTGTTGCCATGGCACACCAGCGGAGGAACGTGCTGACCGGCTTTAGGCTTGCGCTCTATTTGTTCTTTCGAGATGTCAGATCCTCCATGTCTCTTCTCAGCCAGCCTCTGGTATCCTTCGCTGAAGTTACTACCTACCTACCCGCCTCAAGACAGCTCTGGTCGGCAAGCACGGCCATCGAGTGGAAGACGGAGCATCTCTCACAACGCGGCAATGGTACAGAAGCAGACTGCCAGATCTCTCTACATGACTGCATCAAGAACAGCTCGATCTTGTTCAGCAACGCAAGGTTCGTCGATGTCAGCATGGCACATCCCGTCCTGGTGGCGACAGCTTGGGCTCTGGTCTGGCACTGCCAAGAAATGCGAATCATAGCCACAATGGGTCGTCCACAGCAAGGCATTGCGAGAGCTCTCAAGGACGCCTCTCACCATCACGAGGTAGAGCAGACTCTGCAACACATCAGATTCAACGCCTTGGAATGGTCTGGATCCATCGAGCCCACGGTCAGACTTTTGCACGAGCAGTGTCTGATGCATTTGCACGTCTCCCTCGTTGACGTTCAGCTGCTAGCGGGGAAGAGAGGGGAGGCTGAGGCTCGGCGAGTGCTGCCTTCACTAACCACTTGGGCCGAGTCCTCTGATGCTCGAGAGGCAGTCTTCCACGCCGGGCAGATCATTCGAGCCGCGAAGGAGCTCGCTGACTCGGCACTGCGCGAAGCGTCTGCTGTCTCTATCTACCACGCAAGCGTGGTTTGCTGGGCATATGCGATGCTTTCCAAGAGCAAAACAGATGCCGCTGACCTTGACGCCACGCCAAAGAAATATGTCCGCTTGGATGTCGATCCTGGCTCCGATGTACAACGATTTCTTGTAATTGGAAAGGGTATACCTTGTATTGGACGCCAAGAAGAACAGCTCGACGCGGACGACAGCCGGGACGTGCCACTGAACGAGCCGGTTGAAGTCATGAACACTATCGCAGGTATTCTACGTCGAATCAGTCCCACGGGTATGCTAAACCCACCGTCTCTGGTGGAAAACTTGACGAACCTAATGCAAGCTCTGGGCAAAGCTGCGCTAGCGGGATGAAACCCGAGACGTAGAGTGTGGCAACCTTTCTGAGCGCCATGCGCAGAGCCGTTTCGAGTTCTGGCTAAGATGTTGGATGATACGATGCAGAGATTCGGGCATATATTGACTCCTCTTTATGCGGTGCTGCTCGACACGCGGCCGCACGGGATCAGCCATAGGCTATGCTACGACCGCTTTGCTCAACAAGTCCCCAAGAGTTGTGCTCTTTGCTTCCTCGCCAAAATCCGGAATGATTGGAAGGGTAACATAGTTGGCATATTTGGGACCGAAGTGAAGACTGTTCTTCCCTGCAAGCTTCGACTCGGATCTAGAAGCAGGTGTTAGTAACAAACACACAAGTTGCAACAATGCATGATAGAGGAGCTTTTCACGAACCGGTCAGTCGCGCTGCAGTGCTGGAATATACCCGAGCCTTGCGTATCACCAGACGAAACTTCGAAGACGAGCTTCGCGCCGGGTTCCAGCACCACATTAGTCGGCCAGATCTCAATGTCCACTGGATACACCTCTCCGGGAAGAACTGGCAGGACGGAAGTCGAGAAATAATCACGGTATGGAAGATATGGTCGATGGCGAGCGTGCTCAGCATTCACCTTTCGATGGCTCACCCGCAACCACCCCTTGCACAGAGGAATGGCATCGCCCGCCGTACCAGTGTAGAAGATCTCTTTCCCTTCAGGCGACAAGTGGCGTAGTGTCAGGAACAAGTCGATGTCGGACGTCTGACTGCCTCCGATGTGCGGGCTCATGGATACATTGAGATGGGCGGTGATGTGGCCGGTGATCTCGACCTCTTTGGCCATGGGTGCGGTCGTGAATTGGATCGCATGCGGCTTCTCCAAAGATCCGAGAGCTTCGTAGGTCAACTTTTGGTTGGCTTGCGGAGCGGATTTCTCGGCGACCAGTGATCCTGTCGGGGTCAGGTAATACGGAGTATACTGCGTGCGAGCGATTGGCCACTCATTCTCGGTGCGTCTCGCAAACTCTCTCTCTGCGGCCGAGTCGTTGACTCCCTTGTCGCCTTTCCGGATGACCATGTCTACACGAGGGAGCTTTCCTTCTACGGACCACCCGACCTTGTCCTCGCCTTTAAGGAAGGCGTCCATGAAGCTTTTCTGGACTTCGACTTCCTCTGCGTAATAGAACGGAAGATCGTGTCTGCCGGTAATGCATCGCAGATATTTGAACTTTGAACCGGCGTGGGTAAAACCTTCAATGTTGCCCCTTAGGTGAAGGAGGATACCTCCCCAGTTGGCAACACTGAGCAAGGGTACGTCGATGTCTTCGAGGTTGTACTCCTTGGAGGCGTAGTATGGATCGTCTCGGTGTCGGTTCACTTCGTTGTCGACGGTCTGGTCCTGGCGGTTCTCTGCCAATTCCTCTTCAGACAAGTCGCCCTCGAGCGTGTCCGGGCCCCATTCACGGGCTTTGCGGCCAGGCTTTCCGTACTGATTAACGCCTACCTGGCGATTCCACCAGAACTTGATAAAAGCGTCGGAGAGAATGCCACCGTGACGACAGCGATCACGGTAATAGTCGCTCATGCCCTCCCACGGGATCATAGCAGCCAGACCCTTTGGCTTGAGAGCTGCGACCCGCCACTGGCTTCCGGCGTAGTAACTGATCCCCAAGAGACCGACCTTGCCACTCGACCATGCCGTCTGCTCGGCCGCCCACTCGATGGCATCGAAAAACGCCTCGCACGTCCCACGAGACATGGTATCCAGCACGCCGGGGGACTGTCCGAGTCCTCTCTCGTCCACACGCACTACAGCATATCCATGAGAAGTCCAGTATCCTGGATCTGGGGTCTCCCACGCTGCGTGAGCGGACTTGTGCTCCGGGTTGACTTCCTCAAAGGACTGGGGGTGAAATTTCGAGTAGGGGATGTCCTTGCCGTAAGGTCCATAGGTGATCAGAACAGGGTAAGTCTTGCTCTCATCTTTGGGACGATAGACGTTGCAGCGAACTAGCCCGGAGGAGGACTTCAGAGCAATGGTGACATTCTCTTCGTAAACGTAAGGGTAATTCTCCTTGTCAACGACGTGGAGGTCGCGGATATCGTTTGGCATGTTGAAACTGCGAGGCGCGGGCAGCTTTGGAAATCGCGGTGTTGGTACTTTGAGTGACAAACAACGAGTTCTGAACAGATGCAAGAGGCACAAGAACGTGCATAATGGCTTGCGATCGGTGATCAAGCCGAACAATAACGTGGGGCCGGTCAAGCGGTGTCCCGGGTGCCCGCACTCGGCTTCTCGTTATGCCCACCGGGGACGACGACGATACGCCGGGGGCTTTGTCAACGTCCATCAATCCCTCTGGGTCACACGCATACTGCTAGGAGCGAGATGATCCAATAGTGTGTAAGATATTCTTCTTCTTCTACCTCCTCCACTTCGTCTCCTTCTTCTTCTTCTTGCACACTTCGACTGCCATTGCAAGGTCACCCATCAGGACGTCAATCTTCTCCGCTGCAAATGGCATCCTCCAACGGTCCAGCTCTCCTGGACAATGGGCTTCCCAAAGTACATCGCTTCGTTACAACACACGACGCCGACGCAAAAGCAGTCTATGCCACCAAGATCGAGGAGTCTCTCGAGTGGCAAACAATACCCAACGGCGCCAATTTCAGCTTGGGCTACACAACCAACCAATTCCCCGTCGCAATGACCGACGAGAAAGACCTCGGCGTGTACGCGGGATATCTCGAAAACAAGCCAGGACTCGTGACTCCAGGAGGTACGACTCTCCGCTATGTAGACATGGCGCCGGGCGTGACATCAGCCATGCATCGCACTGTCAGTCTAGACTATGGTGTGGTGTTGGAAGGCGAAGTGGAGCTTATCTTGGACTCGGGTGAGGCACGCATTTTGCGAAGAGGCGATGTAGCGGTCCAGAGAGGTACCATGCACGCGTGGAGGAACACGAGCGAGACGCAGTGGGCTCGGATGTTGTATGTGCTGCAGGATGCCGAAGCGTTGAAGGTCGGATCGAGGACGCTTGGTGAGGACTATGGGGGTCTTGCGGGCGTACGATCATCCAAGTAGCATACCGATCTATCCACTGTGGTTTTGTCGCTCCTTGGGGTATATGTCGAGCGCGCTTATCATTAGCGCCGTTGGCGGCTATCGTAGACAATGGCGCGGAACTTCCGCAGTCTCTCCTGGCAGGTAACTTGTGGGTAAGCCGAGTGAGATCGGCTATCGTGCTAACAGTAGATCTCAAACGACAAAACCTCCATGCTCATCTGTAAAGTATCAGCCGTTCGAACTGCGCGTTGGGAAGAAGAGACATTTTGAAAAGCCAACTCGTGCGCCTGTACCGCTTGAGACTTTGGCAAAGAGCCAGGGACCTTCCGCAGGTGTGCCAGCGGCACCAGGAGCAGTCATCGCGCCGGCGTCTGTCGTGACATCGTCGAGGCCTCCGGTCATTCAGAGGGGCTCGGGCTGGCGTTGTTGCGAAGATTTTTGGCTGCGTGGTTGCGAGAAAGAAGATGCTTGTCCGATGGGAACGCATTGGCAGCTTTCCGCGTCAGTCGGCCGGTCGATGCAGATGTCCAGTGCTTTTGCTTTGGGAATGTTGCCATGGATGGCATGTATGAAGTACGTGGAGCTCTTCGCTCATGGTACCGTCGGAAAGAATGAGAGGTGGTTCATGGCGTGCATCGCCAGGTCCCAAGGTCAGACGATGTCCAAAGAGGACCAGCTCGTCGAGAGTGAGCAGGGTGAAGAGGAAGAGCAATTGCAGATGAAGTATGAGCAGAAGGCGGGGAGACTTCTCAACTGCAAAGCGTGTTTCGCAGTCTGGAGAAAGCGGATCCTCTCTGCAAACGCGAGTGAGCTTGCAATCGCGGAGGAGCGGGAGGAGATCGGGTTTGGGCCCAGTATGAAGCACTTCAGACTGGCCTACAGTGAATGGCAAGCGACTGTTGGCCAAAGCATTTGCCCGGAAACATGTTGAGACTGTTGAGACGAGCTTGGAGCGCTCTCGTGAAGTAGTTATTCTGTCTCTTATTTTTGCAAGGGCAATTGAAACTTCACTTCACTTTTACGCCCATCGTCTTTGCTGTGTACATACCTTTCGCACTGTGACAACATCAAGCACCATGCAATAGCAGCGGACGAGTGCGGCGAAATGGCAAGCTTGAGAGACTTCGAGACCGGTAACGCGAAGGATCTGTGTGAAATTCTCCGGGGAGGCCCTTTGGGGCAAGTCAGACCGTGCCAAGGAGTAGGCGGACAGGTTGCTCCAGGAAGACTTGTCGCCGGAATGCAGGCTGTTTTAATGCAGCTGGTATTTTGCGTCCGTCTTTGGACTGAAGAAAGGACGCAATAGCAAGCGAGGTCATCGCGGCAAGCGGGACGATACGAGCCGCTGGAAGTGAGTCTAGGCCCATTCGATCGGCAGATGAGATTCAGGCATTACCTATATACAGCACTCCACCAGTCCGGACATTCCCAGCTTCATACACGCAGAGGGAACTTCTCCGAGGTGTATGCATCCCCATTTCGAGGACATAGGCTATGGGAAGAGTGAAGTGAACGAACTTGACTTGTTGTTCGCGCTCGGCAAATAATAATCATCGCTCCCTCCGCATCCCCAGAACAAGCGATACCCCGGAATCGGCACTAGAACTAGCACGTCCGGGCAAAATTCTTGAGCCAAACACCGACACACGTGGCAGGGCATCACGCCTTGCCTGGACTCGAGGTGGCTTAGACCGCTCTCCTCCTATCAATGCTCGTACATCCGGCCACGACCACTGCAGGGACAATCATTCTGCTCGTCCACCCTGGAATGGAAAGCAATAATACCGCAACTACAATAGTAAGGCTACATTCCCATGTTTTCTTGTCCTCTGTCCTTGTTTACCCTTTCGGCGCCATGCCGCCCAAATGTACGCGACGTCCAGTCCAGTGCTTACTGTTCGAGCGCAGAAGATTTTGAGGAGTTTGCTTCTCTTTTTGGTCATCTGCTTGCTGTTGGTGACCCACTGGAGCTTTCAATCTCGTCCGGCAGAGTCAAGTCCAGCAGTCCATGTACAACACGTGAGGACTGGGCGTGGTGGCCGTTTGTAGCGTCCATCTCGAGGAGATGATGCCAAGCTGACTGACCCTCCAGAATGGCACATTCCTCGATCTTGGGCCCACGATGCCAGCTCGACACCAAGCTGCGACACCGCCACTGACATTGTCGACGCTGCTGAGTGCGCTCTTCGACTCGCCCTCATCAACGAAGCCTTCCTCGATAACACGCAAATCCCTCTCATTTCCCACCAAACGTCTCGCTCGGCTGATCCAGCGACATGGTCTCCTCTGGTCCGCCGTTGCGTCGAGCGATGGCTGGCGGCTGCCATGATCCCTCATGACGCAGGTGCAGAGATGGCATGGTTCATGTGGGACGATGTCGGGCTCGATGCGATGATGCAGAAGTATGAAAGTCACTTCTACCCAGCGTTCTCGAGCCTCCCTTATCCGGTGGAGAAGGCAGATGCATTTCGTATCCTGGTCCTGAAGTGGTTCGGTGGTGTTGTAGGTCTCGATCCAGCCTCATCCTGAACATCGCTCATCATCAGCAGTACGGCGATATTGACTCTCAACCATTGAGACATCCATCGAAGTGGGTACAGTCAAGCGATCTCGAAGCCTGGACCGATGAGCGAAGCCATGAACATGCGCAGCGCCCGATACCACAGTCAGCGCATATTGCTCCACACGACGCTCCGTCCAGCTATGCGGACATTGCAAGCGCATTGCAGACCTCAAACAGCACTGTCAACGCCATCTTCGGGATCGAAGCCGACAATCCTCCCGAACCTGACGATGCATACTGGCGAATGGGCTATACATATCCCGTGCAGCTCACGAATTGGGCATTGGCGATGGCCCCACACCATGCTGTTGCAGATCGTTTCCTTGTCGCGCTGACCTCGAGAACCCGCGATGATAAGGACAACCTCCCTCGCATCGATCCATTGGACATCACCGGTCCTCCAGCGTTGACCCGAGTCGTCAAAGAGTATGCGGAGAAGAACGAGGCGAATTTCGAATGGCAGTCACTGTCGAGCCGAAGTAACCATCCGGGTGGGCGGGCCAAAATTGTCGCGGGTGACATGCTGGTCCTTCCCATCACAGGATTCAGCCCTGGTCGTGGACGAATCGGAAACATGGGCAGCCAGTCTACAAGCCACCCAGCTGCACGGCTGCAACACATGGCCGCAGGCTCCTGGCGCAAGGCTGACCTGCAGGTTGAGTACGGCAAATTCTGTCGGACTGTATTCGGCTTGTGCCGGGAGTGGAGCAAGTTTCCCGATCCTTGAGAAACTTGCGGAAGCTGTCCATATACGGCACACGTTGCTGGATGTCCGCAATTCCTCTCGCTCACGCCTCCTCAACAGCGAACCAGTCGTCTGGGTCTCCGGGGAGTCCCATTCTGTCGTCTCGTCTGAGTACTTCCAGATGGCGGATGTCCCTCTTGATCTGGCGAATACCTGCGGCCAAACCGATGAGACAGTTCTGGTATCGAATGTCGCCGCTGAACTTGGCTGCGATGATCATATCGAGCCACGAGTCTTGTGTGAACGGTACGAGAGCGATGGGACCGGGGTCGTGAAGCGCCTGGCTCGATTCTGGCAGATTCTAGAGATTGCTGTCAGCAAGATCAAAGATCACGAGGGCCCGGCACTTACATTGGCCGCATCTCTCCTTCCATCTCGCAAGCGAGCACACTCAGCCGCGCGATTTTGGAACTCCTCCATGCCATACCGCAACGCCTCTTCCAGTTCACCGGTCGTGAAGTCGTTGACGTCCGGGAAGACGGCCGTATCGAGGTTGAGCAGCGTACTATACGGCGCCGTGTTTGCAATCCAGGCGCGAAGTGAGATGAAGTCGATCGGAGGAGAATGGCGGCGTATGGGCATTTTGATTGATGAGGAGCGAAGGGCTAGGGAAACAAAGCTGTTGCAATCAATGAGCCTGATGTCCCAATAAGTAGTCTCCTGGTCGACCCGTCGAGAGACATGTCTTGCTCTGGTGGCATTTCCGTCTCGCAATTTCGCTGGCGGCAGAGTCACCTATGCAGCAACAGACCCAATCAATTGACGCAGCCTGATGGGTGGCCAAAGCATCTCCTTTTCATCATCTCCACGATACACGCAGTGAAGTTCTTGTTAAGTTCCGCCTCAGTAGTCCTCGGCTTTTGTCCTCGTCGACGACCTTGTCGATCTCTTCTCGGGCTGGCTGGCGACCTTTGCCTTCTTCTTCTCACGCACCTCAGGATTCGCCTCATTACTATCGTCATCCTTCGCGGCTCGCTTGGTTCCCGCCTTGCCACCATCCGACTTGCCCAGAACGTACGCCACCTTCTCCAGCTCAACCGCCTTCACTTCGCCATCTGATTTCTCCCGCACCTCCGCAACCAGCCGAAACAACTCCAAGTACTCCTTCACAGAGTACTTGATCGGCCGATCCCAGCCCTTTCCTTTGCCCTCCTCCCACATTGACCAGCGGAAGAGCTCATCGGAGAAGAATGGAATCTCATCCGGCCGCAGCACTGATAGAGCCAAGCTCGCCGTGGCAGGTCCGATGCCTCGTAGTTTCGTCAACACGGTAAGCGAGGCCTTTACATCGCTCTCCGCGATTGAACCGTCAGGAATGAGAGCATATGCTTCACGTATCGTGTCCGTGGTGATGTCATCTGGATTGGACGCAACGAGATTCTTGAGAGCTGGACGGAAGGTGCCGTGAGAGAGTTTCCATTCGACGAGAGAGATCAAGTCGTCTTTGGAAAGGGTCGATGCTGATGACGAGGTGTCGTCGTTCTTACGAGGACGAAGGTTGTATCGGATTTCATCGAGCTTGGTGAGCTTGGCTGGGACAATTGATGAGTATAGTGGCAGATTGGTCTCAATGCAAGTCTTGAGAGCGGCGGCCGACAGCGCGGGGAACGATGATACCATGATATCGCGAGAGTTGATGGAGTTGATGAGTTGGCGATGATACTCGAGCATTGGCAATGGTGGACGCCTCCACCAGCTGAGATGTGTAAGCCACAAAAACTCACGCTTGTGTAAAGCCAAACCCGAAACGTAGATTTTAAGCCCATTCGATGAGCGTCTGCTACCAAGAGATATCTACTCAACTGGAATTAGTGATATCGACATGATATGTGCAGGAGCCAAATGCCTCGGGGGAGAACAACAGGAAAGAACACTCCGGATAACTTTCAGCGGGTACAAGTAAGCACTCCCGCGTACATAGCATTCCGAGTTAATATCCGGACAAGCGAGCCGAAGTTGCGACGCCGCGAGGGACAAGCAAGGGAAGCAACGAGGGAAGTGAGTACTAGACCGAGCCTAAAGCGAGGCCGCACGTACGATACCCGAGCGCGTGAGGCATAGGCTCGTTTGAAAGGTTAGCAAAACTATTTAGGCGCCGCAGGCTCTATTACAAAGGCTGGAGTTTTGGTAAAGAAGTCGTTCTTTCTTGTTGTTCTCCCCCGAGACATTTGAAGTGCAGGAGTGGCACGGAAAGGACCAGGATGACCTTTAGTCAAGGCAATCATCGCTTGCAGGGAGTCCATCTCTCACCGCTGTCAAGCGCCAGAGTCAAACGGCACTTCATGCTCAATGTCCGCCACCCGCGGCACTCTGTTCAGCGTCAGACCACAAAACGCAGCCACTCGCTCGATCTTCTACATGTCAGCTACGGTCCAGAAGATCCAGACCATCGTACTTCCCACTTACACACTGCTGAATCACCTCGACATCTTCCATACTCACACCAATCCTCCTAATCCCACGCAAATGCCATCCCGTCTCACGAACCAGATTCTGCATCATGATGCCCGTCAGGACGACCAGCTCCGTCTCCACAGGTCCGATGATGGAGTGATCGGAGAGGTAGAGTCCGTATGTGATCTCCTCTGATATCCACATGAAGTCCTTGTGGGCTGCTAGGACGTTCTCCGTGGCGGCATGATTGTGGCGATAGATTTGAGAGAGCCAATTCCGTCCGCGGGTGAGGTTTTCCGGACCAGATTGCCATGTTTCTCTGGAGCAGAAGGTCAGCTCAAGTCGAGAGTTGTGCTCGTATCTTCAGTCACACTGTCTACCTTGAAAAAGACAAATCGCGATCCTCCGGCTTCTCAACCGCTGCTATGGAAAAGATGGCTTCAAGTGGCTTAGGTACGCCGACGACAGAGACCAGCTTGAGGAGAGCTTCGCGAAGGCGACGCATGAGAGCTTTTCGCGCATCTGAAGTGCTGTACTCGGCCTCGGATATGAGATTCGAGTAAAGATCAGCGGCGAACTTGGGATGACCTCCAGCAGCGACGGCAGATATCTACACATGTCAGATTGAAAAGGTGCCCACCGTCGGACTAGAGGAAGGACACACTGCCAGAATATACCATTTATCGTCGCCGAGTGTTGTTGATGGAAATCTTTGCTCGAGCTCTTGGAACAATATCACCGCTTCAGCGACCGTGGGTTCTGTCGTGGCCATGTTGATGACGAAAAGTGCTGCGATGGACGATGGATGATGTACCGAAGGAGAGGTGCTGCCAACCGAGATTCTCGTAACGCTAGAGAGCTGATTCTGGTGCTGTTGATTGACAACGAGACCTTCGATCGTCTTGAAGGTAAATCGCAGCTTGCATGAGGGACAGAATTAAGATATCTTTATTGGCATGAGAGTCGACGTCGCGAAGCAGCATTGGGTTTCCGAAGAGGAGGAGCATTGTAATGCTCATGCACTGATGTGGAGACACCCGACGTGGATGTGCCGAACAACAGCTCAACGACACGAAGTTTTACCTGCACATCCGCGAAGTCGTACTTCTTGCTCATCCTCACCGTTGAAAGGATGTCCCGGCTACACGTTTGCACAGTCACAGTGCTCATAGCACACACTCTTCAGCTCTCAGCCCTCCACCTTCTTCATCTCAACCCTCAGCCCTTTACTCCAAACACTCGTAGCATTACCACTGCCATCCACCGCGAAAACAAACTGCTCCAACCCAACATTGCCATACGTCAACCTCGAGCCCGTGAACCAGCCAAGACAATCTCCCGTCACAAATTTGGAGACATCAGCATCGGCTTCGGTCTCATTCGTCGGACTCTGAGTCACGCCCGAGAAGCCGACCTTGCCGCTCAATTTGTCGTACAGGTTGTTGGGAATCAGTCGAGTGTCGTTCCCGAGAGCGAGATTGAGGACGCTCTTCAAGTCTGTGCTGTTGCTGATGAGGCTGGTCACTTTCAATCCTGGGAGGTCGTCGGTGCCGAGCGTGAGAGATGAGTTGAGAGTCTCAGCCATGTACTTTCCGGCAAATCTCCGTGCGGTTTGCTTCTTTGCGACCTTGGAAATGGCAGTAGTGAAGGTGTTGGACAGCAGATCAGTCAGATCTCGCCTCACATCGACCTTGACTCCCTTCGTGGTTGCCGTGAGGATGGAGAAGCCAAATTCGAGCTCTGGGACCAGCACGATCATGGCGTGGTACACGCCCCCTGAAAAGGGTGTCAGCGATACTGGCATGCAAGCAGGATAGAAACAATCTTTACAATCGCCACCTTTCGTGAAAATCTCCATGGAATGCCCATCCACTTTCGCCCGGAAAATCTCCCACGGCATGCCCAAGCCTTGTGAGAAGCTTTCCAGAAAGCTCTGCGCCTTGAACCATCGGCGGGTGGTGACATTGGGGAGCAAGGTGCTGTTCAAGATCGAGCGACCTAGCCTGGCAATATCCTCTGTGGTCGAAAAGTATCCTCCGGCCCTGGCGAGGGTCAGTCGATGCGATTTCAGAAGGACAATTGCAACTTACGACCCAGATGGTCCAAGATCATTGTCCCACCCGCTCGAGGTCAGTCCACCTGGGATGACGCCGTCCGACGCATTGCTCGGGTTGGCGGCGGTCGTTGAGGAGAGGTTCAGAGGCTGAGCAATACTCTTCTCGAATAGGTCCGAGATGGACTTGTTTCCCGATCGAGACAGTGCGAGCCCGAGCATGGCAAAACCATTGTTGCTGTACAGTGGGCTGTAGCTGGACTCAAATACTGGCTGCTGCTGAGAGGCCGCTTGGAAGTACTCTACGGAGATTGTTAGCTTTGTTTGGGCCGAAATCGGTAGTTGCTCGACCGACCCTCTTCGGTGCATGTCGCGACAGATCCATTGGCACTAATGATCTGGCAAGTCGTGGTGTCCACCGGTGGAAGAGGAGGGAAAGCGCCGGGCAGAAGATTGTAAAGGTCCAGCGATTGACCATCTGTCCAGTGTCAGGCTGTATGTTTTGCAATCCATCAGTATATATCAACTCACAATCACCCGCCACACCACCCAAATGGCTCGCCAACTCGCCAATCGAAATCTCACTCCAGTGCGGTACGACAACATCCAGATCCGAGGTGGTGACATTGACCTTTTGCAGCGCTGGGAGGTAGTCCGTGACGGGAGCGCACAGCTTATGCCAGCCCTCGCGAACGAGGAAGAGATACACCGTCAGCAGCTTCGATATCGACCCGACACGATAGACGGAACGGCCATCTACCTGTCCGACGCCATCTTTGCTGTTCTTCACGGAGTCATCTGTATGGTGATATTGATAGATGATATCCGGATCTGTGACACTGAACAGGCCGATGGAAAAGCTAGTGCCATTGAAAGCGGTCCCGTTCAGGGCACTGGCGTTCAAGTCATCGTCGATCGAGCGGGCGGCAGAGATGAAGTCGGACTCATTGGCTATGTTGGATGGTGCTTGCCATTGCTGTCCTAGCAGTGGACATATTTGCGTCGATTGTGCCAGGGTTGCCAGCAAGCTGGTCAGTGTGATGAGGGTCTTCGAGGAGGAATACATCTCTCGGTTTGCGTTCGAAAGTGTACGGCAATGGCATGGTCAGCGATAGCATGCCTGCTTTATATCGCATCGAGAGCATCGCGATGGATGCAAGCGAGATCCTGCAGCGAAATCCTGACACTCTCCATAATCCATATCGTCCCGTCAAATCCTCCAGCGTCGTTATGGGCAGTCCAGTATGAAGATCCCAACAATCATTAGTAAAAGGTCCGAAAAGGATGATGAGCACTTCGCAAACCGAGTGTAATTACTGGACGGTTCCTTCGGCAAGGATTCCACCATGAGGTCAAACAGCACATGGCGATCTCTTGTGCGTCGAAGGATTCAAGGGCAGAGCAGGGCTATTCGCAGCGCAGTGCTGTGTGTTGACTCCGCCCCCGCAGTCGCACATCTTGTCGTGTACAGCTTCATCTCGTAGAGCTCAGCCTCACAAGACATACGCAGCGCCTGGCTGGTGGCGCGACGCAGTGCGAAGGCAGTGAAAAGAATGTGTCAACGGTCAGTGAAGATTGTTGGATCGCCTCAGTCGATCAAAGGCAAATCTCAAAAGAAATCAGTCCTCCAAGCTCGGCTCCGGGTCACGAAATGAAAACGGTCCCGAGACGATGCAACTTGACTTCCAGCATCAAAAGCAGCATTGCACGCCCCAGCGAATGCCCGAGACGCATCAAGTCATCTTTTTCGATGACACTGAGCATGGTCCCGCGGGCCCGATAACCAGGATTGCCACATCAGGTCGATCATTAGCCTCCAAATCACGACGGATCGAGGACTGCTTCAGTCGAGCGCTGGGTTGAGACTGTCGTCGATAATCGTGCGTCTCATTTCGTGAGCTAGGTTCGGTGAGCCGACGGTAGTCGCACGGTACACCTCGTGCACTCAACCTCATGGCTGTCAATCAACTAAAGCTCCACCGCCTTCTTGGCCATCTCCAAAGCTCCCTCGAATGTCGCATTGCCTCCGATGAAACCCCCAGCGTGGACAAAGATGCCACCGGGAACGCCAGAGACTTCACTCAACGCCTCATCTCTGACCCCTCTCCAGGCTTCGGGAAGACCCTTCCTGTTCTCAAACGAGCCCGGCTCCAAGCTCACCGCACGAATGCGCCACTTACTTGACTCATCTCCATTCTCCGCGAACAATGCGTACAACACGCTGCCTTGCTGTCCCGCCTCCTCTTCAAGTGAATACAAATGGTCCATCCACGGCACACCCTCGGGCTTGTATGGAATGACAATGATTCTTCCTTGCGGGTCCAGTGCAGTCCGCGAGTTGAATGCCTGCTTGACGATCGCGCGAGCTGGAAGCCACGAGGTGAAGCGATCGCTCAGCTCGAGGGAGAATTGCTCGCCGACAAATGCTGAAGCGCGAAGGAAGCGCAGATCCTCCTCGTCTTGTGTCTTCTCCGTCTTGCCCGCTGCCGGCGGCTGTCCCTTCACACCTGCACCATCTCCCAACTGAGAGATGGGTGCGTGGTTGTACCGTCCGACCACGCTTGCAATGCTGGAGCCCTTGTCGTTGTGTTTCTTTTCAATCCCGGCAGAACGGAGAGCGGCTGGGTCGTATGCAGAGATGCCATTGTCGTTGGCGTCGAACGCCTCGACGAAGTCTTCGTACAGCTTCTGGTAGAGCAACTCGTTGTCCGCGCTGTCGACCTCGAGGTTTGTGACGGCAGAGATGATGCGCTTGCCGTAGTGCATCCAGACGAGACCAGCGGATGACAGTTTGGTGTGCTTGCCTGGAAAAGTGACATTGAACTCGCGCTGGTGGTGATCGTAACGTTTGGCCGAATCATCGTGGACGCCGCCAACATCAACAACGATGGAGCAGGTCTTGAGGAGCTCAGGGTCTCGGGTGCGGACCAAGCTGGCGGAGCTGTATTCGGGGAGGAGTCGGAGAATGAAGACGGCGAGGGCCTCATCAGCGTGGAAGTGACCGTTGTGAGTCCCAATGACGGGAGAGGAAGTGCCGTCGGCCATTTTCAGACGTTTGTTGGCGGGCTCTGACATGAAGCGGTGGTGGGTGTTGTGGAGGATGGTGGGGAGAGGTGAAAGGCGGCGGTGTCGTGCGGCGGTCAAGGTGGCTGTGGAGGAGAGTCGAGAGGCACGGCGGAACGAGTGGAGGGCGATGCGAAGGTGATGGCTCATCAATGGGCGAGTCGAACCTGAGGCAGCGACTATGGTGTCTTGAGTGAATGTTTCGAACTTGTCAACTTTTCACGTGCGAGTGCTGGAAATCTGATCCAGGGTCTTTGATGGCGGCTGAATGAATATTTTCAAGCCTGACTTCAATTGGACTAGCAGACGGCAGAGTGACCTCGATGGATCTTCACGTGCGCGCAGCCAATTTCCAACGTACGTGTTGATGTGACGACTTGGACGTGTTTAACTGAATATCAGTTGGTACTTGTCTTGTTGATCGCTGCCCTAGTAATGCGAAGAGCGAAACCGTCATTCACTGCAATTCCACCCTCCTCCATCCTTTGGCTACGGACACTTGTTTGTCCCTCTCCGCCATAGAACTATTCAAGACCAGCACACCAGCATCGACCATTCTCTCGAATCTCGTCTCTTGATTGAGTTTTGTGGGGGCCGAGTCTGTTAATGAATCTGATCCACCGACCCGATCGATTCAGTTTGCTCCACTCTGGATCAGGTCAGCTCAAGCTCTCACCCAAAAAAAGTTGCTGAACTCCTCCGCTTGTTCCCTGGCCTGGCTTGCTCGCTCGCTTGCTGCAGGTGCGACGGGGAAATCTTGCACGCGACCACCGTGCACCTCCCTGTGTGTGTGAGTGTCGCTGCATCGTCACCACTACCACTGCGTGTCCACCTCCTTGATATTGAGCACCTTCCGGAACAGGCGCCTCGCATTCACTCACCACCGCCGACTCCTCCATCCTCCCTCCCTCCCTCTCTCAACACCTACCAGCGGACTTCACCGCACCGCTGCGGACACGACACCACACCTCACCGCTGTCATGATCCTCCGCTTCCTCGGCAGCGTCATCTTCCTCTTCTCCATCGTCTTCACCATCCCTCTCGCCTTCGATGTCGGCGGACGAACATGCGGCCTGGCTTTCAGCTTGAGCCTTGCGACCTTTTACTTCTTCCTATCAACCCTTCGCATCGCAACTCCCGACGATTCAAGATGGCGACGAGCCGCAGTCAACACCATCGCTTCGGCACAGGTCCTCGTCATTCCAACCCTCCTCATCTGGTCTCTCAATAAATTCAGCGTCGACAGCGCCAACGATGCCAACTGGGTCTCACGCGCCTTTGCCAACACAACCAAGAGCATGGACAAGAATAATGCGACATTCGACGAGTGGGTATTTGGACGAGACGGACTGCTGGAGCAGGTGTTGATCGGAGGATGGGACAAGCTACTGCGATACTCGACGCCCGTCTTTCAGCTCGTGGAAGGCTTCTGCAGCTTGTTGGTCATTCAAGCCGCTGGTCAAGTCACTCGCTATCTGGTCAACAATTCCGACGGAGGCGACACATGGATGGTCGGCTTGCTTGTCCCGTGCGGCAGCATTATTGCGAGCTCTTGCTACTTCATCTACCGTATGACCACCTTTCCTGGACTGGACACGCAGGATGCCATCCTCATTGGCATTGCCATTGCCAGCGTCTTCTTCCTATGCGTTTGGGGAATGGGCAGCGGACGTGGAAACGTGGTGGAGAGCTCTCTCCTCTTCGCCTATGTCACCCTCTGCATCTACCAGATCTTCACCGATTACCAGCCAACTCATGCTCTACCGACCGCCGCGATTCCCGACACTGCCGAATTTCCACCTCTTCCGCCTATCCTCATGGCCAGCTACACCACAATTCTGCAAGCGCTTTCCTCCTTGCCGAGCACCATTCACTCAGCTTTTGGCTTCATGGTTGCTGCAGTCCAGACTGTCACTCCTTCCGTCATCATCTCTCTGATCTACCGATTGATGGTATTGTACGCTGCAGCCCGCATCATTCCTGCCGTTCGTGAATCCGGAGCCCGAGCTCTCTCCGAGGACCCATCGCTCGAAGATTCGTCCGAAGGAGTGTCGACTTTGATGGGACTGCTGAGCTACTTTGCACCGAGCATCCTGATCGCAGTCTACACAAGTCTGCTCATGCAGCATTTCGCCAGCGCAGCGGCGGATCATCCAGGCGAGTGGTGGACGAGCCAGGGCGGCGAGGGAGGCAGTGATATATCACGATGGGCGAACTTGGCTGGCACTATGGCATTGTATGCGGTCGAGTTGTATCTTGGCAAGGGACATGACGACGGTCTCACGAGTCACTGGAAGATGGACTGAATCGACTGAGCGCCGTGGAGACTGGAATGCTATGGAGCAATTTGTGCTGGACGACGGCCGCGCTAAATATGCTTTGACGGCGACTGCGACTTTTGCAGGCGGAGGACCATACGAACCTCGACGAATGCACTGCACAAACGCTCACGAGGCCATGACAGCTCAGCGCACGCCGGGTTGGAAATGTCTCCTGCGAGGTCTGGCCCAGGACAGAGGGCATTCCGAAGTCCGAGGAAGACGAACTTGGAGGTAGCAACACCGGCTGATAGGCAGAGCTTTGATTCGAGTGAGATGGCAGGTGAAAGTGAGACTGGAGAAATGCCGAGATTTGCTGCTGGAGGCAGAAGCAGGGTGGTAATTCCGTTTGAGTTGAACACGATACCCCAAGAGCAAGCACTGATATATGATTGATTCCTGCGATTGTCAAAGTCTTCTCGGAGAAGCCTCAGCTATTCCGTTCTGCGCTCTTCGTAGTAAACCGGTGTCCAAACAGTGGCCGCGATATTGGAGCCTCTTGGTTGGTACCTTCTCTCGGTGGGCTGGGCAGACGTATGATTTCGTCTTCTTCGTGGCTTTCCACTCACTGATTGCAATTCTATCTCCGTTTTCCATCCTGCCATGATGCGTGTGCGCAACTTTTGCTGCCTCGTTGCACCAAAAGTTGATGGCGTCATGGTGATGAAGTTCGCCATATTTTTGTTCATCCACCTTCCACTTTCGGTAAATGCTCAACTTCATCTCTCCATCATCCTTCACTACACTTCAGCACGTGGAAGCATTGACTGACTCGCCAAGAACATCGCATCTCTCGCATCGTCGAACGACACTGTGCCATCGCAGAGTTCCACATATCATCGACACTGCCCAACGCCTCGACGACGCTTACGCACTACTCAACGCACTACTCACCTCCCGCAGCTGAGCAGCCATGGCTTCAACATCTCATTTCGATGCCGGCGCGCTCTTCGGAGTGAAGGATTATGTGTGTGTGGTCACTGGCGGAGCGACAGGTACGCTCTCACATTGGGAGATTGTTATGGCAGCATTCTAATATATTTCAGGCATCGGACTCATGGCCACCCAAGCACTCGCCGCAAACGGAGCAAAAGTTTACATCACCGGCCGCCGCATGGAAGTCCTCGAGACTGCTGCCAAAGCTCACTGTCCTTCCGCGAATGGAAGGACCGGCCCTGGCAGTATCATTCCTATCGGACCGTGCGATGTGACCAGCAAGGAAGAGCTCGCCTCCCTAGTTGAGAAAATCCGCCAGAAGGAGAGCCACATCAACACCCTCATCATAGCCGCAGGAATCGCAGGTCCCAAAGTTCAGCCGGACCAAGAAGACGCCACTGAGCTCAGCAAGAAACTTTGGGAGGGTGAATCGGTCGAAGCCTGGCAAGAGACCTTCAACACGGACGTAACCTCGGTGTACTTTACATCAGTCGCCTTCCTCCCGCTCCTCCAAGCCGCCATCAAGTCGGAGACTCGGGCAAGAGCCCATCCTCACTCCTCCTATCGTTTCGCGCCCAGCATCATCACCATCTCGTCCATGTCCGGGATGATGCGTCACGCTCAGGGACACTTCTCATACAACGCCGCCAAGGGCGCTACTGTACACTTGTCGAAGCTCATGTCCGCCGAGTTCCAGAAGGCCGGCATCCGCGTCAACTCGATTGCACCGGGCTACTTCCCCTCCGAGATGACAACCCAAGAGAGCGACGATCGGAACAAGTCCCAGATGCCAGAGGGCAAGATCGAGAGCACCGGCCATGTGCCGCACATGCGTGAAGGGAGAGACCAGGAGATGGGAATGGCCGTGTTGTTCTTGACGAGGAACGAGTATGTCAATGGAGAGATTCTGGCCATCGATGGTGGCGTGTTGAACGTTGTTGGCGGACGATGAGGAGAGGTGAAGAATGAGCGGGTTATGAGAAGAGAGGGCAGGAGAACAGCATGCCCGTCTTGTCCTCCGGGATCCCGCTCAAGTTTCACCGCATGTGTTTGACTCCGTGGGCTTGTACTGTGCATTCTATGCCAGAGAAAGGAAATATAATTCGAGAAGGACGTGTATCTATAAGATGAATGAAAGCAACGACAATGCTTTCGTCCTTCTAGCTCACACCATACCAACTAAGCCACTGGAGTCCGAGTCGCGTGGTGCGATTTAAGCGGACCCATAGAGGTATCTGACGGTTCACCGACAGTACTTAGACCCCGAGTTAGAACTGCTTCCCAACTTGGCTTTGGCGATGCGCAGAGGTCCTTCTCTCCATGTTCTGCTGCCGCCCGTCCATGCTACCCGGGATCTGGCACCGAGTAGTTGAGGGCGGCGCCGACTCGCCGAGGATGCGGAGTACGGTCAACTCGCTTTGAGACAAGACAGGCATCACAACCACTGGCATTCGTGGAAGTAGGATACGGAGCACCATCTGAAGGCATCGCGCTCGGAAGCTTGCGCAAGAATAGCATTCTGCATGCCGGAGGACGAGGAGAAAGGCGCCCATCCTGAGTCAAGGACATCGCTGATGCGCTCGACCTTGAAGATCCAAATGCGGTGGACGACTGCGAGACGCCCAGTCCAGCGAAATTCTGACTTTCGTCAAACGGTAAACTGGTCCCCATCATGGAGAATCCTGAGCGTCTATGCCGTCGTACAACAGTCTTCGTCCATTGAGATCTGACGAAGGATTGCCGTCGCATGGGGTTGATGTCAAGGATTGTTCTCCTAAGAGTATGTAGATATGCGCAATGCAATGCTTCTCGTGGTCTTCGTCTCTCGTCTTGCTCGTCATATGGCTCAGAGCAGTGATGAACGACTGTGACGGATTTAGTAGCCGTAGGACCCAGCATCAGTCGACGACGTCGAACTTGCTGAAGCTTTTGTGTCAGGACCGCCTATTACCCTGTACAGGGACATCAGCTGGATGTGCGAATAACTTGATTAAATCGCTCGGCAGGACATCTCGACAAGACAAGGCATCGACAAGAGCAACATGGATCCGTTGAATTTCTTCGAAATGAGCAAATTGGTTCCGCCGCGCATCGCAAACCCTGCTGCAACACGACGCTGCAATGGCATGCATGCTTGCCGTAACAATCCAGACCAGGAGATGAATTTAGCTTGAAGATCGCATGTGAGCGCAGGATCGATCGGGAGTTTCAAGCCAATTTGTATTGCAATGCAGAGTGCCCGGCATAGAACGCCGAACGCATGTTTGGACGACTCGCGCGGATGAAACATGACGTGACGCAATTTTGCCCGCGTGTTGCAGCTCGTCGGGATCCAGTCAGAGGGCTCATAAGATAATATTAGCAACCATGAGAGCCTATAAGACATTTCAGCGCTCGAATGTGACCAAAGAAGCCCTCGCTACCGACACCTTCAACCTGGACACCTCATCACCATGAAGACATTCGTTGCCCTCGCAGCTTCTGTAGCAACAACTTTCGCTGCACCAGGCCGATATGACCCGGCGGCACCCACATGTACAGATGGAGGGCAATTACACTGCTGCCAAGCGACCTTTACGGGGGCAGCGGCTCCGGTGACACTCGCGGCCGACCTGGCATGCTACGATCTCACGCCGGCGGTGTTGAACTGCGTAATCAGTGAGTCCGATATCGTGCTTCCTGAAACTCTCTTGCTGACCTCGCCACCAGCCAACGCGCCAATCGACCCGGACTTCGGATGTGTCGGAGAATATGCATGCTGCCAGGTCAACGAGCTCAATCCACTCCTGGGATTATTCTGTTCCAAACCGCCGGGTGACTGCAGAGGAAGGGAGGGTGGAAGTCCGGCATACTGCACCGATGTCATCGACGGGCGATTTGGCAACTGCACCGACAACGACGTCAAGAACAATCAGGGCCTGCTTGGCATTGGCGATGGCCTACTCGGAGGAGGTAGCAAATGAAAAGCCTTGATCGAGTGACGATAATGCGGAGAAGGGCATCAAGCATTGGCGTTTGGCGTGCATGGACGCGCTCCCGGGAGAATTTGGAGAAGAAAGATGAGAAGTGCGCAGGGCGAGGAGCATCGAGCAAAGCAGCCTCCATAATCATGAATATAATTTCGACACTCACCTGATTCAAATCCATACCGTAATCGAAGTCGCGTCGATGTTTATACCGTGATCAAAGTTGTGTCGATGTTTCCAATGGGACTCCAGCAGAGAACAGCATGATCCAGACTCTGGCATGATGCCTTGTGAAGCTGAACCAGACCAGCGTTACTCTGCACAATCTCGCGCGTGTTCTTGGCGCAACTCGAGTTTCAAAGCGTGGATAGGACAGACTTGAGTGTAGGACAAGTAAGCTGTGTATCTTAATTGTCTCTCGCCTGCTTCGGTCTGGTCAAACCAGTACACCAATGTACTGTCCTCTCCCACCAGTCGCCGCTTCGAGTTGAGGCCATTGGACCAGAAAGCGATCAACGATCCAGGACAGCAGTTTGCCGGAGAGACTCAACTTCTTCACCCTAGCCCATGATTCAACATAAACCGTGCGCATCTTTCCGCGTGAATTGCAGCCTTTGACGTCGAAGAACCGGAGCAGGATCGAGGTGAAGATTAGAATTGTTGCTGTAGCAGGACCATTGCAGAGTATGACATCCGGAAAGTCTCTTGAGCCGTCGGAAGATGGCATGAGCGCAGTCAGACATGCGACAAGACAGCGTAGACAGGAGATGGGCGCAGTTATAGCGCTCTGATGAATCTCTCGCGCACGCGGAACCGTGGATATGGTATATGTGCCGGCAGAAGCAGTCTCTGCATTGGCAGTCATGTCCTCAACCTGCCGCGCTCGGTCTGCTGATATCCCATCTCCTGAGCTCACCACCCATGTACGATGGAAAAAGTCCTCCCAGTGCATCCGTATTGCCGACTCCTTTTCGTGCAGAGCTCGGCTGAGCATGGCGATCATTTCAGCGGTATGCCCTCCACTCCCGAGCACTATCATCAAGTGTGTCGGCGCCGAGGTATCATGTCGGCGGCGGACGGCTTTGGAGCGATCCGGGCTCAAGATTGTTCGCAGTCGAAGGATCGCGGAACTGACCAGAAGGAGGAGGAGGAGGAGAGAGAGGATTCCAAGCTGAGTACTGGTCACCATGCCGGCAGATGACCTAAGCGGACGAGACTGTCAAGGCATTGTCGTTGGCAGAGGAGATGTGGACTTGGACATTAAAAAGAAAGACAGGAAGTGCTCAAGCGCCCAAGTGCTGGCTGTTCTGTCAGCGGAGCGGAGTCCGCTCCGGCTTCGGCACTCCCGTTCCCGGCGATCAACTTCACGCTCGGATTGGAAGACTTCTACTTCTTTTCTCCTTCTTGTCAAATGCCATCGATGCTTGCATTCGACAGAGCGAATTCGTGCCCACGACCATGACTCCTGCACTCCGCTTGACACTCTCCAGTGCATCATGATGCAAGCACAGCTAGCAATCCGCTGAAACCATCCGTTCTGCCGCTTCTGCGTGCGAGACCCGACACAACGCGTCGGGCCATACTGCTCGCATCAGGTAAGAAACGCAGAGATGTAAGGGGTACGAGATGGCCTCGTTCATGTCGTACAATACCAAGCTCATGCGTGGACGAGCTCGCTGTGTTGAACCTCATCTCGCGCGAAGATACAAATTCACTATACCACGTCTCTGCAGGTTCTTCGTCTTCAATGTGCAGCCGCCGCGGTCTCGACATCACCACAGTCTCTCGCTATCTACGGCCAGGCCCGCTTGGCGGTAGCAAGGAATGGAATATCGCGGCAATCTCCACGACAATGTATCCCGTGATGTGGTCTGGAATGCATGGCACGCCGGAGCCGCAACGCGTAGTGTCGCGGCATCTGCTGGGATGTCCATCGAGACCAGGACACATGAACGCACTCACGTCAGTACACGGCGTGCCCACACAGTATGTCGCCGCGAGGTTCTGTCTTACTGCTGCTGTCTTGCGCAGTTGGCCCAATCCAAGGTGTTCTCCTCACGAAATACGTCTATCCGACATGTTCTTCAACGACTCGACCGCCGCCCTCCTACGGGTGGATATCGACCAACGGATCTACCGTACCTTTCACGTTCTCGGACTGGGCAACTGCGACTTTCGGATCTGGCGCAGAAGAGACGACTGGAACAAGGCCAAGCGATGACACGACGTCACTCCCCTTCGATTACATGAGCTCGGAGCAAGTCTCACCGACTCCAAGGACAACAGCGCCGAGCGACGACAGTGGAGCGACAGGGTCTCCGGCAACAACTCCAATAGATGATAACGATATGTCGGAGCCGAGTGCATCAGCGACCATGACTTTCTCGAGTACTGTCAGACCTGCCTCTCCGTACACTCAATCTTCTGCATTCTCTCAAAGCAGCATCTCGGCTGATGGACCGACAACTGTTCCTACTCCGACATCACCCACTTCTACCGGACCGCTGCAGAGCAACTCCGCTCCGTTACCTATTGGTCCCCTACCGTACAGCTCTGGCGTTCTTTCCGGTCGATCGATAGAGAGTAGCTCAACTACAGCAGCCGCCACCGATTCGTCGACCTCATCCTTGGCTGTAACGTCCACTGAGATATCCGTGAGCAGTCTCGCAGACTCATTCGACTCTTTCACCTCGCCTGTTGCAATATCCTCGTCATTTGCGGAGCCGACGCCCATAAGCTTTGTGGTCTCCTCGGCCACCTTGAGCGATCAGATATCAGTCGAATCACCGCCTACTACGTCTCAGGTCAATGCGGGACCTACATCGACCGAGACATCTGAATCGTCCAGCTTGGCGCCTCTTGTGACGAGATACGACATCTCCGGAGGCACTGTGGCAACCACGGTGATCGGCGGCACGACCTCCATCTTCAGCGCTAGTGGTACGGCGTCAACAGTCGTGAGCGGCGGTATCACGACGTCGTACACGACCGGTGGCTCTACCCGAACATTTGTGGAAAGGCAAACAGCGCCAGCTTCGGTTGCGGACGCCATCATCGGCCCATGCCCGGACTTCAAAGGCAGGATCATCGACACGAGCAGTTCGAGTAATCTGGTTTCTTGCGGCATTGTCTGGAGAGGAACGCTCATCACTTCACGGGTCAGAAAGCGAGACGGCGATCAAGATTGCTCCGCAAGATGTGCTTCCGATCCGAATTGTGTGGGCTATTCGTATACCTCGGACGAGCAATGTCGAACCTACGACTACATTGATGGTCAAGCAGATTGGCCCAGTCCGGCGTACTCTGCGTTGAGGCTCCAGGAAGAGGTTGTGATCGACAATACCACGGCCTCGTCGTCGATATCCTCCAGTGATTCCCCATCGGCCAGCGCATCGGCCGTACCAGAGTCAGTTTCCGTCAGCTACTCGATCGTCACAACAACAGCGCCTGCGTCAACTCTTACGACAACATATGTTACAACGCAAAGCGCCTCCACCGTCATTGGTCCTGGAAGTACGACCACGGTGATATCCGCATCGCCGACCACAATCATCAGGTAAGTGAGAGGATGTGTTGGGAAGGAGCCACTGTCCAATATAAAGCTGTTTGGCGAGTTGGGGGGATAAAAACTTATAGCCCGGCCACACTACAGACGAGTCACTGCGAATAAGGGCGGACTAGAGACTGCGCGCCGATGATGCTCAACCTTTCATATTCAGGCACAAGGAGCTGACCATTCTACAGCACCACGACGCTTGCAGCTTCGACCTCAACGTACACTGTGACATACACTCTGACACAGACAACGACAACGAGGGAGCCAACGACCGTGCTGGTCCCGACCACGGAAGTTTCGACGCAAGTCTCGACCCAAGATCGTGAGACCACAACCGAAAGGACGGTCTCGACGGAGCCAACTACGATTCGGGAGCCTACGACCGTAATTGAGCGGACAACGGTGGTCTCGACCTCGCTCTCGGTCAGCACCGCGTACAGCACATTCCCGGCGGAGACTTTTGTAAGTTTTCCACGACTTGCTTTTGACTTCATGTGTATCGAGGGTCCTGACGAGATTGTACTATCAGACGACCACTTACGCCACTACCTACCCGGCCAGCACATTCACAACAACCACAACTGCGGCAGGTGGAACTACAACATTCGTGACTACCGCCAGCGCCAGTACCGCTACAATTACGACGACGACAACTGCTCCTGCATCCACAGTGACAAACGAGGTCACCTATACGTTTTCAACGCCTCCGCGGACGATCACCGAAAGCGAGACAACAACGTTGATTTCCACAAGCCTCAGCGTTCAGCCAGCTTCTACGAGAGATGTCACTAGCACTCTACCCGCCCAGACTTCGACTCTGCTGCTCACCACTACCAAAGATGGCTCCACCATAGTCAGTACCAGCCTCAGTATCCAGCTGGCCTCAACTCGCGACGTTACAGCCACCCTGGATCGCTCCAATACCGCTACTACGACCGAAAAGACCACTGCATCTGTTACAGAAACTTCTGTTCTTCCTGCAAGCACTACGACCATTCTGCTTACCACGATAAGAGATGGGACTACAGTTACAAGCACGAGTTTGAGCATCCAACCCGCTTCGACGAGGGAAGTTACGACCACGCAGCGGACGACTGAATCGATTACGTCGACTCTCCTTCTCACCACTACACGAGATGGCAGCACAATTGTGAGCACCAGCCTGAGCATACGCCCAGCGACTACCGAGACATCGACGAAGGAAGTTACTACAACGCAGCCCACGACACAGTCCGTAACGCAAACGCTTCTGATTACTACCACGAAGGAGGGCAGTACGATCGTCAGCACCAGCTTAAGCATCCGACCGGCCTCGACGGAGACAAAAACCGAGACTTCCACTAGCTTGAGCGTTCAGCCAGCATCGACTCGAGAGATTACGACCACTCAGCCGACGACCAATTCCGTTACCGAGACATTGCGAGTTACTACTACTCGAGATGGCAGCACGATTGTGAGTACGAGTCTAAGTATACGACCGGCGTCCACGCAGACACAAACCGAGACATCCCTCAGTTTGAGTGTTCAACCAGCTTCCACTCGAGACGTCACAACCACCGCGACTGCGTCAATAACAGAGACACTTCGCATCACATCTACTAGAGACGGCAGTACGATCGTGAGCACGAGCTTAAGCATTCGACCGGCATCAACAGAGACACTTGTCTCTACTTTGGAAAGAACGACTACGGCGGTGCAGTCTGTCACAGAAACTCTCCGTATTACTTCTACGAGGGACGGCAGTACAATTGTGAGCACGAGCTTAAGCATACGACCGGCATCTACCGAGACAGTCGTCTCCACTTTGGAAAGGACGACCACGAGCGTGAGTGTTCAGCCTACGACGCAGTCTGTTACTGAAACTCTCCGCATCACTACAACACAGGACGGCAGCACGATCGTGAGTACGAGTTTGAGCATACGACCGGCCCCCACGACGACTGCTACCAGCACCCAACGGGAAACCTCAACTCTTGACCGAACTCAGACGATCGATCGGTCAATTACACAAACACTACTCATTACTACGACAAAGGAGGGTAGCACGATCGTGAGCACCAGCTTGAGTATACGACCGGCTTCTACCGAGACCACAACTCAAGACAGGTCGACAACTGTAGTCTCTACCTTCGAAAGGACTTTCACGCAGCCTACAACGATCATCAGCACAAGCGTTCAGCCAGCCTCAACCGAGCGCCTTACAGGGACGACCACGGCGACATCTACGCAAGACCGCACGCTCACGGAACGCACAACGGCTACTTCTACGCAGCCAACGACCGTTGTTTCTACGCAGCCAACGACAGTCGTCTCAACGCTTGACCGTACAACTACTCTTGACCGAACCCAGACGCTGGACCGTTCAATAACTGAAACTCGGCCAACAACCGTTGAAAAGACCACAACGGCCGTTTCCACGAGCATCCAACCGGCAAGCACAACAACGATTCTCCTGACCACTTTCAGAGATGGGACAACAGTGACATCTACGAGTCTTAGCATCCAGCCCGCTTCGACCGTCGTATCTACCCTGGACCGATCGAATACTGCCACGACCACAATCCCAGCCAGTAAGTAATTCAAATGGTGTGAGGCCTGTGGCACGTGAGACGGGCTCTCCGCTTCGTCCAGGGCTCAGATCCCGCATCGAATCCGTTTTGCTTGAGCTGTAGCTGACCCTCGTACCCATCTGAATCAGGTACGATTACCAGCACTCTTCCTGCGAGCACTGAAAGGACAACAGCTACGAGCACTCAGCGCATTACATCCACGCAGCCGACGACGATTGTCTCAACCTTTATAACGACAATCCCAGCCAGCACTCGCGAGGTCACAACCACTCTTCCAGCACCGACCACGACGATCCAGACCACGGTGCGAGACACTACGACAGCCCCAGCCAATACAGTTACTGCCACCGAGCGCACGGTCTCCATCAGTTCAGCCCCCGGCGTCACTTCAACGGAAAGGACTGTCTCAATCAGCTCGGCTCCGGGACAGACATCGACAGAGAGGCAGACACAATCCCTCACGGCTACAACGACTCAGGTATCAACCCTCGAAAGGACCTCGACGCTTCCTGCCAGCACCGTAATCTCAACCCTCGAACGAACCTCTACGCTTCCTCCTACGACAATTACATTCACCCAGCCACCAACGACAATTACCAGATCGGTAACTGGAACAGCTACGGCCACCGCTACCGCCACGGTCACGACGACCAATCTCGGACGGGTAAGTGACTTTGAATGCAGATCTGCGTGGTCCGTAATCATCTCGATTACCGCTTCTTCGTCCACTCCCCATTACCTACGAAAACTGCTGACCTTGTACGCTTTACTTCTCAGGTGCCTGCACCGTCCGGCTGTGGCAATCAAGGAGTCGAGGTAAGTGACCCCAAGGGCAGAAGGCCTGCAGCGGTCCGAGACTTTTCCTCGGTCTATGCTAGCGGGTCTTAATCTGCCTCTCGCCTGTTTGAATCCGAGACATCGCTAATCCTTCCGCCCTTTCTCTTAGTACGCTATCGCGACCAACACAAACACGGCTCCGGGCGCTGGAGGCACGTGGCCAGCCTACAATCCGGAATATCTCAAGACATCTTCGTACTACTACAACTCCACTTCGCCATCATTTGGCACGAACGGAGTCGCCTGCGATGGCAACTCACAATCAACGATCTACGGGAACCCCACCACCTTTCCATGCTTCCAATACTCAATCAATCACCGCGGCTATTTTTACACTTACGCCACAGGCAATTGGACCTTCGGATTCACCGGCGTGGACGATGTCGCCTTTTTCTGGCTCGGACAAAAAGCGACCACAGGATGGACTCGCGCCAACGCCGATATGTCGGCTTTCTACCAGATACCGGGACAAGTGGTCTTATCCTTGGAGCAAGCCACGTACTATCCAATGCGGATTGTCTTTGGTCAAGCAAACGGAGGATCCGCATTTCAATTGGTCATCACAGATCCATCGGGTGTGGTCGCCTTCACCTACCAGTCTGTTTCGCCTTACTTTGTGCGGTACGCCTGCGACGGCATTGGAGCGCCGAGATACAATCAATTGTTTGGGGCGGAGACATAAAGGCAGGCACGTCTTCAAGGAGCAAGTTCGACATTCACACGATGGCTGGGGCTATGCCACTGACGTTGAACAAGTACCTCGGAAACCTCTGTGAGATTTCGAGACGATTCGAAAGTGATCTGGACACGATCCAGGCTGGCTACCTTGAAGACCTCGCCGAGATACAACCAAGCGTTCGGGGTGGAGACATAGAGGCTGTGGAGTGGGAGCTCAGAGGTGGTCAGGCACTTTTGGAGAAGGCGCTACGTGGCATGTCCGAATGTATCATACTTTGACATTGAAGTTTCCTTGAGTTAGGTAGTCTTGAAATTTCATTAGCATAGATCATCCATACCTCCGTGCCTCCGCTCAAACTGCACCGTCCAAGCCAAACGAGCGGAACATGTGCGGTCACCATCACGCCGAAGGCTGGAGAGTGGACGGTTTCTCCATCGACACCAAGATCATCATACGCAAAGAAAAAGGCTCGGACTGCATCGTCTTCAAGCCTGAACCACTGCGTGAATTCAGGGTTGCCACTGACGCATGCATGAAAATGATCAACAGCGACTACGGTCCAGGCAGAACAACTGGTTCGCTGCACTTGGAGATAGCTGATGAGCTTGTTGCAGACAACTGGGCTGGTATCAACGACCCTAGGTTTGCCACCGCCGTCCCCGAACTCGAGCTCGCGATCAGAACCCGCTTGTTCATTAGGTTCTACACCAAGTCTCGCCAGACTGTCGATCAACCGCTTCGGAAGAACGACAGTGCACACGCTGCGGCGAACAAAGCCAAGCAACAACTGGGCAACGTCTCTCAACGCGCCATTCGCAACGCCATGGACGTGGTCTCTGCCGTGGACTACATGGTCTCTGGAGGGAAAGTCAACTTCGATGGTAACCCATGGCGTTGCTTCGGGAACGACGACACGGACAAGAAGAAGTTCTTCTTCAATTCCAGTGAGGGCCTCCTGAACCCAGATAAACCTGCCCGCGAGCAAGGCGGCCGCATCACAAGCAAGGGCTGCAAGAAACGATTGAGCTCCTACCAACTCTTCTGGCGACACATCCACATGGGGGGGGTGTTGCGAGATGGACCAAGTCTTCTCAGCCTTGGCCACCACGCAGACCGGACGTTCTGAAATGCCTTGAGGCGCATGACGCCGTCCACAGCACTAAATACAACATCCTGGAAGCCCATCTCGAGAACACGAAGAAGGTTTTTCAAAAGAACCGATACGGTTACAGTTGGCGGGATATTCATCAATGCGAAGGCCCTTGACGATCGTGTCAAAGCTATGCCTCCTTCCACGAGGTCATATGTCACAAAAGACGGTCCCGATGCGGACGATACAGACGAGCAGTCTGTTGACGGTCTCGCCGAGGAGGAGTCGACTGACGTGCCCATCAACGAAGACTCCAGTGATACGTCTGGCGATGAGCTCTGATTCAACAATCAACATCCACGATGCCTTGCTCTTCGGCTTGCACAGTTTTCTCCACATTCCGGTGTGCACCAGACCTTAATGATGCCTTGCTCCTGCTTGCGCGATTGTCTCCATGCTCCGGTGTGCACCAGACCTCAATGATGCCTTGCTCCGGCTTGCGCGATTGTCACCACGCTCCGGCGTGTAACAGACATCCATGATGCCTGGTTCCGACTTGTGCAACTCTTGACCTAGGACAATGCCGCCGGAGTTGAGAATGTACCTCTGAAACCCATTGTTGAATTGATATCAATTTGCCAAAAAGCATCGCCTGGTGAACGTGATCGAGATGCATAAAATGAGCCGCTCTGTCAAATCCCGAGACGATTCGAAAGTGATCTGGACATTGTTCAAATTGGCGACACTAAACTTCTCGCCGAGATACAATCGACAAAAGGGGCCGAAGTTGATTCTCAGAGCTGAGGTCCGGCACGTTTGAGGAAGGCGATACGGGAAATGTCCGAATGTAGTATATTTTGACATCGAAGTTTCCTTGAGTTAGATCTGAATTTTCGTTAGCATAGATGAACCATACCTCCGTGCCTCCACTCGAGCTGCACCGTCCAAGCCAGACGAGCGGAATATGTGCGGTCACCATCACGCCGAACGCTGGAGAATGGACGTTGCGTCCGTCCTGAGACCATCCACATGAGCCCAGCCGACAACAACTTTCTCTGCTGTCGCTAGAACTGGACCGGACGTAGGAGACCTAGGTAGCTTGGAGAGCGCAGTCAGCGGAAGCATAGAGACTATCTCCTGTTCAGCCCTTTCTGCTCCGGATATTGTCGATGTTGGTGGTCCTTCGCAGGGAAACGGAGAGCGGGTGGAAAAACAGCTCAGTCGTCTCTACGAGGACGGTGCGTTTCGAGTGTCGAGTATCGATGCGATTAGCTTGCATTCTAGTGGAGAAACGGAGAGAAAACAGTTTAGTGTCTCCACGAGGGAGCTGCGTTTCGAGGGACGAGTATCGATCCGATTGGCTTGCATTCTAGTGGAGAAACGGAAAGTTTAGTGTCTCCACGAGCATCATGTCAGCCCGCTGTGTCTGGTGATGTGACGTCGTGTGCCAATAAAGAAAGTGTGCATGTTGTTGAGGTCCATAGAAGCTGAAGGCGGCATGCAGGCAGAGTGTATGCATGTTGTCGTTCTGTACCAGACGGGGCCGGCATGCAGGGAGAGTGTATGCATGTTGTTGAAGGGCGGCATGCAGGGAGAGTGTATGCATGGTGTTCCAGAGGAGTCCGAGGGAAGTGGATGAACATACATTCTTGCTGCTGCTGCTGCTGCTGCTGTTGTTGTTGTTGTTTGGCTGTGAAGTATCAGCATGAATCATGATGTGAATTGATGAATGGAGACTGACTTTTGTGGGTGTGTGTGTGTGTGATAAGAGAAGAAGAAGAAGAGGAGAAGAGATGCAGGGAATTCGAAGATATACTTCTCGTCCCCTCGCATTGACCACCATCCAACAGCACACTTGCCAGACGGTTCTAGCAAAGTATTAAAAGGCTACGCCCAGCAGACAGCAGGTCTAACCCGGATCCAACGACAGTCTCCACCCAGAATGCGTGGAAAGCGGACGCTCGACGGACAGCTTGCCGCAGGTCTGATCCGGATCCAACGACAGTCTCCACCTAGCATGCGAGGGAAAGCGGATGCTTGACGGACAGCTTGCACCAGCAGGTCTGATCCAGATCCAACGACAGTCTCTACCTCGCATGCGAGGAAAGCGGATGCTTGACGGACAGCTTGCACAGTAATCAGGGCTTGCCAGATTGCACAGTCGGACCGAAGCAGGCTCAACCTAGTAAGAAGAAGGGGCTTTGAGCATACGCTACGATCTGTTAGTTGTGCTCGATCTGTGTATATCAAGGAAAGGATATCAATGAAAGGTGTGGTCTCGTTCACGAAGGAGAGTGCGGTCTCGTTCGCAGAGGAGAGAGTGGTCTTCTAAGCATGTGAAGGCCACAATTGCGCGCTCGTTCATCCGAGTTACAATGGAGAGCGCACTGCAAGTGAACCGAAGAATGCCAAGTGTAGTTCAAGGAGTTGTGGCTTCTTCCTACAAACTCCCCGAAAATTCGCAAGGTGCGGTCCATTCTTGGCAGCTGCTTTTCTGTTGCGAGCTCTCAAGAGAAAGCAGCTGCCATGCCGCTGGAGTTGGACATAGACATCTGAGACCTCGTACTGGACGAGAGTCGATTCGTCGAAGCGGTATGTCGTAGCCATGACTGACAAGGCAAGTCCCTCGGGCTGTAGTCCCAAGGCATATGAACTGGAAATAGCTCGCCGTCTTCCAGGAACCCTTTGTAGGACGAGTGATGGCTCCTACTAGACATTCAAGTAAGCGATATGTGGATGGCAACGGACAGCTCTCTGCGGGATTGATGTCTGCCTGTGGCCCTTCTCGGTCAGACCATCGCACAGCTTCTCCAACTCGAAGGTGGATCGTGCCACTGGTCTTGCCTTCACCTCGCGAGATCATTCCCAGACGCAAGTTCGTCTCGTCTTTAATTTTCAAATGTCATTTTCTTGACTGTCACACAGCTGCCAAGGCACGCTGCACATACCGGGATCGAATGCATGCTTCGACATTGCTCTGCGTGGTAGAGAGTTCATGGTTTGTGCGCGTCCGCGAAAACACCCTGCAGACGCCTCGTATTTCTCGTATAGCACCCCACCCAACAACAACCTCGCGTCTCGTGCTTGACCACATCACGCCGATGAGCGAGCCACGCATATTGCATTCCACGGCGGCAGAATCTGAACTCCGCAAGAATCATGGCAGCAAAGCGTACTGCCCTACGTATTTTGCGGGCGGATTTTGCAAGAAGACGGCCTGTTGTTCATCGAAGCTTTTCAGCCGCGATACCATGTCGGACAGATGGCGTCTTCACGGCGCTCACAAATGAGCGAGTGCAAACACCTTGGGTAGAGGCGTTTCGCAAACAGCAGGCCGAGAAAGCGGCGGGTGGAAAGGCTGATGGCGGAGGGCAGCAGCAGACGACGAAGGTCGAGCGGGACTTGACGCCGAGGAAAATGTCGGACAGCTATCACAGTGTTGTGCGTCCGAGTGATCCTCAAATCGCAGGAGACTTTTCTGTAGGACCCATCCCCGCTGACCATGTTTGCAGATTCTACCTCTCGCTCAAGACCCGTGGCTGCTGGATACCTACATGAATGCCACAGGCCAAATTCGCATTGGCCAGCTACTAATGGACCTCGACGCTCTCTCCGGAGTGGTAGCATATAACCACACCGGCGATGGCGTCTCCACAGTCACAGCCGCTTGCGATCGAATCACCATCCTCAACCCTCTCACCGAGATCTGTGATCTGGAGTACAGCGGCCAAGTGACCTACGCAGCCGGCCGCAGCTCCATGGAAATCACCCTGCAAGTTGCCAAAGCGCCGAAAGACGGCGTCAAAGCTAAGCCAGAAGATGTGATGATGATCTGCCAATTCACCATGGTCTCTCTCGACCCTGCCACCAAAAAGCCCGTCAGCATCCCAGCCGTACGCACCGACACCGAGGAAGAAAAGCGACTCTTCTCAGAAGGAGAGAAGAACAGCAAACTTCGCAAAGCCCTTCTCCAACGCTCCCTCCTGAAACAAACGCCCAACGACGAAGAGTCCGACCTCATCCACGCCATCTGGCAAAAACAACTGCAGTACCACGATCCCAACGATCCCCTACGGCAGCCATCGAATGTCGTGGCAATGGAGGTCACGAAACTCAGTACGGCGAGCATCATGCAACCCATCAACCGCAATCGCCATCAATTCATGATTTTTGGCGGGTTTCTGCTCAAGCAGACTTTTGAGCTGGCATTCTGTTGTGCCGCTTCGTTCGCTCACGCAAGGCCGACATTCGTGTCTCTCGATCCGTCGACATTCCAAAATCCAGTCCCAGTCGGGAGTGTGCTGTATCTCACCGCAACAGTCGTTTATACCGACCCTCCCGTCGTGACCGGCGAAGCCGATACACCTTCCTCGACAGAAGCAGGCCGCACAAGAGTGCAAGTTCGAGTCGACACAAAGGTCAGGGATGTTGAACATGGTCAAGCGAGACCTACAGGACAATTCAATTACACTTTCACGGTGGAGAGGGGAATTCAGGTGATGCCGAAGACTTATTCGGAGTTTATGATGTACGTGGATGCGAGGAGACGGGCGAGGAAAGTGGTGGAGAGTATGAGGGATGGAGAGACGGATGACGGGAGGGGAGAAAGGATGACGGAGTAGGAGAAAGAGAAAGAGAGGCCTGAGCTTATCGGTGCTGGACAAAACTACAGAGCCCTTTCGGCGATGTATCTCCGCGCTGTCGCTTGCATTCCAGCGGACGAAGTGGTCTTGGGTGGTTTGGCGTGTTCTGTCTGAGCGAGAGCATGGAGGTACCTGATGAAGCGGCTAGCAGGCAGGCCACCAGGTAGGCAAGACGACACGTCTTTATTCTCACTCGGCAGTAACTCTTCAAGAGCGAGACCCAGGAGTGAGGTCCGTACAGCGCCTGAAGGCATCGAGAGGCTGCTAAGACGTCGTCTGGGCTTCGTGTTTTTCAAGCTGCCTAGATAGCTACCTCCGTGCTTCCGCTCAGACTGCGCCGTCCAAGCCAACCGAGCGAAAGCTGTATAGTGAAGGATGCGCGAGACGTTGGGGAGTTTGGCATCGGGATCCGTTGTGTAATAACAACAACATGGTCCTGTCGATAATGTGTTTCCCTGACATCGCTTACATTTGACTAGACAAAGTGCACGTAGGCAGCTTGGAGCTTGCAGTTTGAGGGGGAGCACGGAGGTATTCACAATTGAGCTCATGATCTCTCTTCAATGGCCGACGAATCTCCTCTAGCACGATCCGCTCCGCTCCCAGCCGTGTCGACTATAGATCATATCCTGCTGGGACGCTCCTGCCGCGCGCCTCAAACCAATCCGGAAGATGCAAGGCTGTATCGTACTGCCAACCCCATGGAATACTCCGAAGATGCTCATACACCTCCACAGAGTCTGGAACTCCGCTCTGCCACATCTCAACCCTTCTCAAGACATTGTGTATGCAAGCTCCCACCTTGCCCATCCATTCCGCGGACGTCAGGTCTTTGCCCATGGCCAGTATCGCAGCTTTGCGGCTCGACGCATAAGCGATACCTCGCTCGTTGGCCGAGTACATGATGGCCTGCCTTGGCCTCTCATCGTTTGGACGACCAGTCATTGCAGCGTCAAATGATCCGAAGCTTGACTCAGCCGTGACCCCGTAAATTCGCTTGTAATACATGGACCTCAAACAATAGTTCCGAGCTTTCAGGATCCGTGCGAGAGACTCGTCAGTCTCTGTCCGTTTGTTGAAAACGGCAGGAATGACAATCTCGCAATCCATCCACAGTTTTGTAGCCAGGCCTTTGAACCCTCGGCTATGTAGAATCCCTTGCACGGAGCCTTTGTAGTGGCCCTTGGCATTCACGAATTCTGAAAGGTCGACTATACTCTGGAAGACGCTTTCCAGCGGCAGCGAAAGTGCTTTGCATGGTTGATGTAGGTGCTTCCAGAAGTATGCTGCGAGCACCTGGCGTTCCTCCGGCGTAGGCCTGACCGGCAGCGCACTCTCCAGCTCCCGCGTCGCGCGCACCATGAAGAGGAAATGCTCACGGTCAACGGCCGAGAGGTTTGGAGCAGAGTCCCAAATCTGGTAATCGGCTGCGAGCGTGAACTTGAGCATATTTCGAATGCGTTGAGTCTCGAACTCCAAGGCGCATCTCGCCTCTGCACTCGTGTCAAGAGATTCGGCAATATTCTCGATTCTCTGCCGCCGGATATGATCTGTCAAGCGGTCGAGCAGTGCATCTTGATCAGCTGCGCGAGCCTGGCTCAGGAATGGCTCTTGTTCAGTGGCCTCGTATGCTGGCGGTGGGTCCATCTGGTCTTCCATCTTCGGGAAAGGATTGAGTGTAGCAGAAGAAGAAGAAGAAG
>AFIR01000355.1:0-88699 GCA_000223685.2 Zymoseptoria pseudotritici STIR04_4.3.1
GGGAGAGAAAAACGCGTATATACGTGGAGTTCGGGGGATTAATAGTGTACAGGAGATTCTACCGTAGGATGTTTATTCTCCCACGTTTCACGATGACCTTGAGCACAACAACGGACAACCATTTGAACAGCATGACAGCATGACAGCATATGATATACTTGATACCTCGCAAAACGGTCGACGGTCTCGGATCCCATCGGACGCAAAGGCGATGTAATCTCTTCAGCTCAGAATTCAGGCAGCAGTACCGCCTCCCCCTCTATGATTGTCCCGTTCAGAATCGCACCACCATGAGCCTGGGCCAATGTGCCATATGCAGGATAGTACTTCGCCAGCCAAGGGATAATGACAGCGGCGCCTGGCGTGTTCCGCCAGTCTCGCATCAAATCGCAGACTACACTGAAAAGCGATACCATCTGCACGCCGGCCCTGGCCATGCGATCGTTTGATACGTCTCGGATGAACTCGGTCGTGGTGCCGGAAGCTTCGACATTGGCCCAGACGCTGTAGCCTTCGGCACGAAGGGACAGAGCGAGGAAAGTGGTACCTGTTGAATCGCGTTTAGCTCTTGGGTCTTCGCTTCGCTACTAGACGTTCCTGTCAGCACTTACAAACATCCGTCACAATGCCGGCCATGATGATTTGCTTCTTGCCGGTAGCCCGAATGGCAGCTCGGAACTCAGCATTGTCCCAAGCATCGACTTCGCCTTGTCGTTGAATCAAAGGAGCATCAGGATACATGTCCAGAATCTCCTTTGGCAGAGGTCCATTGGGTCCGGATTGAGCCGACGTGGTCATCACAACGGGAATGTCAAAAAGCTTGCCAACTGCCGAATGGGCTATGATGGCATTGTAGTAGAGCGTTGGATCGAAGTCCCGCGCGAGACTGTATAGACCGTCCTGCAGGTCCAGGATCAGAAGCATGGAGTCATTCTTCTCGAGACGTTCAAATGGGAAGGCTGTGTCAGAGACGATGTGAGTGAATTTAAATTGCTAAGCCAAGTAGGTTTGCTACTGACCGTCAGCAGCACAATGGCTGAACAAGCCAGCCAGAGCGAGCAGTGAGGTGAAAATCATGTTCGTCGTTGATAGGATGCTATGCAGTGTTGGAAGCGTGGTGGTCGACGCATCGCGATGGGAATGCATGGCGGTCTTATATATCGATGACAGTGGACATATGCTCCTTCAGCAGCAATAGTAGTCCTGGCAGGTCCCGCGGTCGTCGGGGAGCCGATGCCACTCCGCGATGGTTCGCGCCTTCAAACTCTCTGCCTTGGCAATGTAGTTCAAATCAATGCAGCAGTAGAGCATTGCAGGATGCCGCTGTGAGTGCGGATCATGTCCAATGCCTCTGACGCCCCGCGTTTCGAGGCGTCTGCCGGCGTCGCAAATGTGCAGTCAGCTATGTGTAAGCCGGCTGCATGCGTCAGAAAGTGATGTCCGGCTGCTAGCAACACCACAATAGCTCCACCTCGTGTATCTCGTCAGTAGACCTGATGGGTGCACTACATACTCCTCGCAATCGAAGCTGCAGTCATGCGTCCGTAGCGATGGTCCGGTTCTTCTCGTGAGAGAGCTTCGACTGTTGCCAATGCGATGGCGCGTGGTTGAAGCTGGCGACGCATGATGAGTGTGGAGCAGTCATTCAGATTCAGGCCTTCACTCATCCTCCTCATCACTGCTGTCATCCTCCTCCTCCTCATCTTCGTCATCTTGCTCCGGCTCCTGCACAGGCTTCTTCTTCCTGCCTCGCTTCGACTTTTCGCCATTCTGTGGAGCTTGCGTCTTCTCCGGTGGGCGTTCACCAATCCCGAGAGATCTTTCAATCTTTCTGTGAAGCTCCTCGGCCTCGACTTCTCCAAGATTCCCATAGACGGCTTCAGTCAAGCCTCGCACGCCTTCATCTCCGACCTCAATCTTTCCTCTCGGCCCAACAAGCCAGTAAACATCATCCTCACCCGTTCCCGTGCTCTCTTTAATCTTCACGATATAGCCATCCTTTTCCAGTCGCTTCTGGAGCTTTTCGGTCTTCTCGTAATCTTGCACCGGCGTGTTGTCCCGCATTCCCATCTTCGTGAGAAACCTCTCCATCTTGGCATCTGGGAGGTTACCGCCGGAAAGACTAATCAAAGAAATGAGGAGGGTGTATATCGCTGTGTATGTGGCGTCGTGATCAGGCGTCGGAGCTGACGGCGGGTTGATTATGTCTGGGTTGCGAAATTTCGGCGGTAGGATTGATGTTACGATCCAGGAGGGCGTGGGTTTCGATGCTCCGGACTGGCTTTTGTTGGCGGCTGAAGGGTATTGATCAGCCTTGTCTTTGCGGTGTCAATCGTTTGAAGATATACCTCTTCGTTGCTGGAGGGTGACTTTCTCCTTCACCGGCAGCTCAACCATTTCCATGCCAAACACATCATTGAGATTTTTCTGAGCTTGAATCCACACCTCCTTGAACTTTCTACCATGTGTGCCCAGCACTTTGTCACCTATTTCAGCTCTCCGTATCGGCCTCCGTTGATACTCGCAGGCCAATGCTAATCGCACAAGCTTCTTGGCCATGTCGTCCACATTTTCTCCACCTTGAGTCTGAGCGAAATCATCCTCATCGTCTTCGTGTTGTGTTCGTCGGCGTTGTGTTTGAGGTTCTGGCGAGGCGTCGGCGTCTTCGACGCCTTCTTGACGGTCCTGCTGAAAGCGTTAGCATCGGTGTACTAGAAGCTGTTGGAAACGCACTGACCGAGCGGCGCTTGCGTCCTTGTGCGACGGGCATGGTGATCATCAACAGTCTGACGTTGTCAGTTGAGGTCCGAGGTCGTTGAACTGAGGTGGGAGACGTGTTGGACGCGACACGCGCGCGGACCTGAACTCAAACTTGTTTAAGCTCTCGATTGTCGGGATCGTCCGCCGCTAACACTACCAAAGGTCATGCCGCTCTGGACTCATTTGAATCTCGAATCACCATTTCCACCACGACGGCGTACACGAGTTTTGCACATCAACCAACACACTTCGAGGTCCAAGTCTTCGCTATGGTATGAGCACAAGTCTTAGTCGTATCTGAGTCTCGCTGACCACCTCCAGGCCGACAAACTCCGCACCCAGCAGCAGCTCGAATCCCTCCAGAACAAATACATCGGAACTGGCCACGCCGACACCACCAAGCACGAATGGACATCCAACATTGCCCGCGACTCCTACGCTAGCTTCCAAGGTCACCCACCGCTCCTTCACTACATGGCGATCGGAATGGGCATGCCCATGGAGAAAGTGAGGATGCAATGCATGGAAAAGATGGTGTTACCTTGTGGCCCCGCACCGCCTGCAGAGGATTGATGTGCGCATATTGCTGGCTGGGGAGAAGGGGCGAACTCCTGGCGCCAGGCAATGTGAAGAACGATCAGCTGGTCAGAAGATGCCATTGCAGCCCGTCAAGATGGAACTTGCGAGGCGTAAATGGGAAACGTCATGTAAAGACGAGGCATTGTCCATCAAAAACACGCGACGTGTGGCACGTTGAGAATGGGTTTCTATCTTCACTCGAGTTGGATCTGCGAGGCCCTCTGAAGTGGTGTCCCGCTCGAGCCTTCCATGGAGACTGGCAGCCATGGCCGCTCAAAGCCGGCAAAAGCCCTGCGAGCAATGCGATATCGGTCAGTTCGCCGAGGGTGCAGTCTGCAAGAGTTGGCGAATGCACGAGGGTCATGGCCTTGGACCTGCCGTTGAGCTTCAGTGAACACTGGAAAGCTGGAGGAACGAGACATAGCGAATTTGTCACAGTCCAGCAGATCCTCTGAGCTGGCGAGATAGACAATGAGTCTCATAATGGACTGGCCTGCTGAGCAGTGCAATGAATTGGAGGGGTGTCCCTCTTCATCAATACACGACCATTTCCAGTCCCAATTGGATCGATCGTCAAATGTCACTTACGTCATCAAGTGAATATGAATGAATCTCACCTACCTAGGTACCTACTTCGAAGAGCAATGTTGTACATTCCATGTTCAAAATCTCCGCCCTTCATCTCACACGACTTGATGCAAATGATCGCTAGGCCACTGTTCAGGCCTCTTCCATTGATTAGTCTCTCCGCTGGCGGACTTCTCATTGCAGCCGCATTATCGTCACGACCATTCAGCATGACTTCGTCAAACAATTGGCCGGTGAAGCAGTACACTCCTCGACATACAAGCTGGCCATACAACCCATCCGACTTTACCAGACGAGACTCATCTTCCGACGACAGATTCTATAGCGCTCCTCGTTTCGTGACGCACATCGACGATGCGGCGATCGCCACCCTTCGAGAATACTACGACACAGTCCTGCCACGGAAGGGAAAAATCCTAGATTTCTGCAGCAGTTGGGTTAGCCACTACCCGAAGTCGGTCGAAGAGGCTGTGGTCAACGGAGATCTCAAAGTCGTCGGAATGGGAATGAACAAGGCCGAACTCGATGCCAACAAGGTGCTGAACGGCGGTCGACTACTCGAGGATCTCAACCAAGACCCAGACATCAGCTCCGCTCTTAGAGCAGCCAAGGCCATTGATGCGGACGAAGTCAGCATGCTGGACGCATCAACGAATGTTGTCAGCACGGATTACCTTACCAAGCCAATGGAGGTTTTGAAGTCTTTGCGAGAAGCAACGAAAACCGGTGGCACAGTGCACTTGACGATCAGCAATCGATGCTTTCCAACCAAGGCCATCAGTCGATGGCTTCGCGTGGAGGAGGAAGAGAGATTACAGATGGTAGCAGATTTCTTGCACTTTGCTGGATGGAAGAAGATTGAGATTGTAGAGCTGAGCAACGGATCTGCTGATTCAGGGGCGCCACAAGCTGGGCTGATGAAGTGGATGGGCATGAATGCGAGAGATCCGCTATGGGTAGTAAGGGCTGTCAAGGAGTAATAATACAAGCTGTTCAGATGTTCAAAAGTCAAAGAGTCGTGTGCTAATGTACAGGCGCTTCCGTCCTTGAAGAGCTCCTTGATCCGCATTCCGCTTCCGTGTCCGGTATGCTTTTGTTCCAGGCTAGATCTGGCCAAAGCCGCATTGCGTCTGCCGCATTGCTTGTCGTGTGCACAGAGCGGCGGTCATTAGCCGTGTCTGTTGCTTCTGGTCGAAATTGCCAGATGTGATGCTCTCGCATCGATTTGTTCGAGAACGTGCTATCGTTCTCCGATTCCATGTGCCAAAGACACAGCAGGATTTCAATAAAGTTGCATGCTTTTGCCTTGAGAAGCGCCATCAGACGCCTCGCCAGGCACCTTGCCGTCCAACCTAGCTCGCTTTGCCCCCTGATCCATCCCCCCACTGTCTTTCCGCTTGCCAAGAACGGTGCTGGGGGAGGTAGCGACAGGGTTCTGATGAATCATCTGCATGAGATTGTTTCCAGCCATGTTTGCGGCTTGCGTGTAGTTGGCGTTCTGGGTCGCCTGGGTCTCGAACTGGTCCATGTTGAGATATTCCCCAAAGTCGAATTTTTCGTCGCCGCCGTTGGTGGAGTTGATGACTTGGTCGAAACCAGGATTGAAATTGTTGACCGGAGCAGCGTTCATGGTAGACTCCACCTGGCTAGTCGCGCCAAGTGGCTGGTATGGGTTGTCGTAGGTCGTCGATCGGTATGGATTGGGCTGCTGATCGTCAAGGAAGCCAGCACCGAGCGAGCTATCTTGGCCGCCCACAGCATCAGATCCTCCTTGGTTGTCCTCAAAGTCTGCCCCCTCCAAGTCTAGCGATTGATCCAAGTCGAGCGCGCTGTCACTGCTGCCTTCGAACGGGTATGACAGTGGATCGTTCTCGGGCTCTTCGATTGCCACGAGCTCCATGTCGCTGACTTTGGGACCTGGATGCTTCCGAGACTTGCCCCGAGATGAGCTGCCGGAGGAGCTGGGGCTTCCTCCGATCGCACCACTCATGCGAAGGTCCGGTTCTGGAGTGTCGGTCAAGTTGACCACCTCTGATTGCTTCGCGGCAGGAAGCTCGCCTTTCGGACCATACAGCGGGGGATGGTAGACAAACGGTGCATCCTCGAAGCGAACCTCTGCAGGGCGAGGGACGGCTTTACCATCTGTCACTTGACGTGCACGATCCCATGTCTGGGACATGCGGTTGTCCCATTCGATCTTGGTCTTCTCGAGGAAGACTTTCTTGAATGCACGGAAGACCGTAGGGAAGTTGGCACCAATGGCAACAATGATGTCGTTTTGAGGAAGAATCTTCGTGCCTGCGAATTGGCAGTTGAAGGCATATGTGGATGGCTCGTTGTTTGACTCGTAGATCTGCAGCTGATGTGAGTGTTAGTCCACCGATGTGGATGTATTGTTTATATTGTATCGGAGTGATCACACAATGCTTACTGTGAGGACGTAACGCTCATTCGTGTTCTGCTTAAGATCGACCTTGGTGACGGTGACGTCGAAAGTGAAGTTGGTGTTGTCGACGTAAATGTGGTGGTTGTCTGTGATGATGTGAGTCTTCGTCCCGTCCGTCGAATGTCTTGTGCAAGACCCACCGGAGAGAATCTCGTTCCGAGCTCTCTTCGCGCCTCTGCGGAAGACGGCGGCCTGTTCTGGAATACTCATGCGTTCACGATGATCCTTGAAGTGAAGACGAGCCTCATTATCGGCTTCCTCTTGAGCCTGGGCTTCCTTTTCCTGTTGCTGGGCGATCTTCTTGCGGTCACTGTCGGTGATGTGAGCCTCCGTAGTCTGCAAGAAGGTCTGTGCCATCAATCCTTGGATGTTGCCGGGCTGCTTCGCCAGCTTGGATGATTGCTTGACTTGTTGGTCGTTGAGCTTCATGGAGCGCATGTCCAGATTCGCCCAAAGGTAGCGGCTCTCGCTTCTCTTTGCCCGATTGTTGAGACAATCTTCGAGCCACTCGGAGCTGACGATGAGAATGTCGTGGCCACTTTCAGTCGCTTCGAGCACCTCCTGCACAAATGGGCCTCGACTCCGCCATTCCTTCTCAGGAACAACTAGATGAGTTGTTTCTTCGGTGATCTTGGACTTGAATGATGCTACTCCTCCGAGGTGTTCAACCCACTGCTTGATCTTGTTGACTGGCCAGTCGGCCCTGACTTGGCCGTGAACCACGATGTGGCATCCCTTCAGCGCCGAAGCTCCCATGATGAGATCGTGTTAGATTGTAAGAATTGAGTTGAGGTTGTTGTCGATGTAAGGAGGGTCGTTGAATCGATGGAAGTATAAGTATTGCTGCGGCTTGAGTCCGGATCACATGCCAATGCGTGATTCACTCTGCGAATGCTCGAAGTGTCAGCTGACACCTGAGGAGGAGAAGTCTCAATATGTCGCACGGTCGTTCTTGAGTGGATGGCCTGGGTGGCTGAGCTGTCGCGACGTGTGGAGCCTTTGATAGATCAAAGGACAGACAGGGTTGGCAATTGCGCGATGAGGTTCGGCGATGTGTTGCGATGCGAGGCCAAGCCGTACTCCGAGGGTATAGTGATTGGGCCTTGAGGTTTTAGGAGTCGAGTGGTCATGGTTGTGTCGAAGGCAGCACTCGCGCTGACGAGAATGCTGGTAAACAGAGATAAGCTCCGGCTGTCACATGCGCATGAATATCACTGTACCGCGAGTGAAGCGCAATTAGTGAGCACCATTGAGCAGAACACCTTCGGCGAGTATATCTACTGTCAGATGCTTTGGAGCTGCATGTGAGACAGACTTGATCATACATACAAGCTCCCCGAATTCACTCCTCTATAGCTCCACAGCCTTGGCAGCCTTGACGAACGCACGGATCTTGTCCAGATTTTGTTCACCATCGACCTCCACTCCGCTGCTGACATCGACACCCGCCAGCTGAGATTTGTTCTCGCCCACAGAGTTGACAGCTTGGGCGACGTTGTCCGGGTCAAGCCCGCCGGCCAGCAGTACACGCAGTCCCGGATCTCCCTGCAGGAGACTCTTGACACTGTCAATGTCAAGTTGCTTGCCACTTCCTGAGCCCGAGTCAAGCAGGGGTATGGAGTGGAAACCTCGTGTGGCAAGACCAGAGCTTCCAGGTTTGAACGATCGAATTACGGGTACCGGAATTAGTGATGCCCACTCCAGCGGCTCGGAGCCGTGCAGCTGCACTATATCAAGGTTCAAAAGCTTCTGCTGTTCGAGTACGTAGTCGAGTGGCTGGTCCAAGAATACCCCCACAAGCAGTGCACGTTTCGGGTGTTGTATGTGGTGGGCAGCCGCATGCTCAAAGAAGCTGCTCGCCTTCTCACTGGCTTCGCTGGACGAGTTCGTGACAGGCCCGGCTGCCTTTTGAGTGCCGTGAACGGCCTCTGAGATCTGCAACGCGATTTCGGTCGAAACACATCGCTTGCGCCCTTTTACGAGAATAATGCCAATCAGATCTGCTCCCGCCTGAATAGCAGTGCTGGCAGCCTCGGCGCTCCTGGTACCGCAGATTTTGACAAGTAGTCTGCGCTGGGACTTTTCCTTGATCGCCTTAATATCTCCCCCAAGAAGCTCAGATATGAAGTTGGCCGTGTCCTTTGCGCGCATAAGCGCCTCTCCAACAAGCACAGCGCCGACGCCACTCTTCTGGTATGAAACAACATCCTCAGGCACCGCGATTCCACTCAGCGCACAGAGAATAGTCTCCTTTGGCACGATCTTCATCAGCCTTGTCGTCGTCTCCATGTCGACCTCGAAGCTTGTGAGATTTCGGTTATTCACGCCAATGACCTTTGAGCCCAGTTCGACGGCCACCTCCATCTCCTCAATGGTGTTGACCTCGACGAGTGGCTCCATACCCAAAGACTGAGAGTATTTGTATAGTCTTGTAAGTGTTTCAGTGTCCAGCATTTTCACAATGAGCAGTACTGTGTCTGCGCCAGCAAGTCTTGCCTCGAGGATTTGATACTCTTCGAAGATGAACTCCTTCCTTAGCAACGCGGGTCGATTCGGCATACCTTCGAGCGCCGTGCGAACACTCTTCAAGTCATCTATGCTTCCTTTGAACCACTCCGGCTCGGTCAGGACGGAAATAGTGCTCGCGCCTGCCAAAGCATAAGTCCGCGCTTGAGCGGGTGCGCAAGCGGAAAGAGAAATGATTCCTTTCGAAGGCGATGCTCGCTTGATCTCTGCCATTAAAGAAAGCTGGAACGGCGTCTGTCTTAAGCGGTCGGCGAATGATATGAGTGATGGTGCAAGATCTAGGTCAAGTGCGGCTTGCAAGTCCTCAGGTCGTTGCGAAGGAATCTGCTTTTGGGCGGCAACGGCACGTTTGCGGTGCTCGTAGATACGCTCAAGTATAGAGACCTTGGGACCTGTGGTCTTCGACGCTGCGCCAGTGGCGACAGCAGGCGGCGAGTCTTTCTGCAGTCTCGCATTCTCGGCCCAAGTCCCACCCTGCATGTGCAGAAAATTCTTGATCATGACATTTCCTTCCGCGGTCAGGATACTTTCTGGGTGAAATTGGACTCCTTCCACGAGAAGTTCTTTGTGTCGAACGCCCATTATGACACCTTTCCCTCCGTCCGGTCCGACCTCGATCCAGGAAGATACTTCCAGACACTCTGGTACGGTCGAATGGGTGCCCGCCAGCGAGTGATATCTGGTTACAGGGAGATCCTGTGCGAGTCCTGCATAGACGCCCCTTCCGTCGTGGCGGAGAGGCGACGTCTTGCCGTGCATAATCTCACCAGTACCTTTGACGTCTCCTCCGAATACGGAAAAGATGCATTGCTCGCCCATGCAGACTCCCAGTACTGGAATTTTGCCGCTGAAGTGCTTGATGGCAGCTTTGCTGATGCCAGAATCGGTCGTCGGATGTCCCGGACCAGGACTGACGACCAGTTGCGTTGGCTTCAACGCTATGAGGTTCTCCAGAGTAATCTCATCGTTGCGATAGACAGTCACCTTGGCTCCTTCGAGCACAAGATACTGATAGACATTCCAGGTGAATGAGTCGTAATTGTCGATAAGCACGAGATTGGAAGCGGTTGGGATCGGAGCGGCCGGGGTTGGATGCTGCGGTGAGTGATCAACGAGCTCGTCTCCTGACATTTTGTTATTGACACGTTCGATCAAGTGTATGTTTCTAGCGATGTATCGGTCGAGTCCAGCTTACCCCTACGGTGAATCGAAATGTCCTCTAGCCCGTTTCACTCACGGATGACTAAGATCGGACCGGACCTTCCTCGGCAGAATCAACGCGATCTTGCACTCTAACGCGGAAGTTCACGTCTTCCATTCTTCACGCGTCGTCTTTGCCCTGATCTCATTCAAACACCACCTCGATCCGGCGCCTCCACTACCGCAGCTTCATCCATCATGGGTGACAAAATCTACAGCGCCACATATAGTAATGTATGTCAACGCTCCTCACCACTCTGCGCATCTCACCACTCTGCGCATCCATCCAGACCACTGACATTTCTCTCCCAGGTGCCGGTGTACGAATGCAATGTGGAGGGCAATCATGTGATGCGACGGAGGTCTGACGACTGGATCAACGCAACGCACATCTTGAAGGTCGGTCTCCAGCTGTGCTGAGGGCATGTCGCATCGTACTAATGTGTTATCCTGCCCAGGTCGCCCAATATGATAAGCCAGCTCGAACTCGAATCTTGGAGCGAGAAGTGCAGAAAGGTGTGCATGAGAAGGTGCAAGGAGGGTACGGCAAATATCAGGGCACGTGGATCCCTCTGCCTGATGGTAGACTGCTGGCGCAGAAGAACAGCGTGCTGGACAAGCTCCAGGCGATCTTCGACTTTGTGCCAGGTGACAGAAGTCCGCCGCCCGCTCCGAAACATGCCACCGCTGCGTCTTCAAAACCTCGCCAACCTCGTGCTCCAGCGCAGCCGCGCCGGCAACCTGGTAAGAAGATCGCTAATCAACCAGCTGCCAGCGGGACTAAGACGCGCGCAGTCTATGCTACGGTGCCTGATTACGAGCAAGCAGACACCAGCATGATGGATGGCGATACGCCTGATAACATCACCATTGCATCTGAATCAGCGTTCGACGACTTCGACCACCAGGACGGCTATCACACCGGCTCCCGCAAGCGTCGTCGAGTGGAAGACACGATGACTCAAGCCGACAAGGAGCACCAACTCTGGGCCGAAGAACTCATGGACTACTTTGTGCTTCAGGACGATCCTCAAGATTCTCTCCCCACCGCGCCTCAACCCCCTCCATCTGTTGACCTGAACCGACCGATTGACGACAAAGGCTATACTGCTTTGCACTGGGCCGCAGCCATGGGCGATATTGAGGTCGTCAAGGATCTCATTCGGCGCGGAGCCAGCATAGACGTTCAGTCCAAAAACGGCGAAACACCTCTTCTGCGAGCTGTTGTCTTCACCAACAATTACGACAGCCAAAACATGGCCAAGCTGGCGGGTCTCCTCATTCGTACAGTCAACATGCAAGAGTGGTTCGGAAGCACGGTGTTCCATCACATCGCCAACACGACGGAGCGGAAGAGCAAATACCAGTGCGCACGATACTACCTGGACTGCATCCTTGATAAGATGTCGGATGTGCTTCCTCCCGGTGGTATCGAGAACGTACTCAATATTACCGATCACAATGGTGACACCGCCATCACCATTGCAGCTCGGAATGGTGCTAGAAAGTGCGTTCGCAGCTTGATTGGCCGAAATGCAGCTGTCGACATCCCCAACAGGAGCGGAGAGACTGCGGATCAATTGATCGTGCAGCTCAATCATCGCCGACAGGAGCGTACCAACAACCGGCAGCTCTCGTCATCTCCATTTCAGGCCGACTCCAGTCTCGGCCCGATGGGCATGGGTGGGCCGGTGCAGTTGCATCAAGGTGCCATGAATGGAGGTGGCATCCCGATCGATCCTCTCATCTCCCAGCAATCGCTCAATGGGGGTTCACGAGGTCTGGAGCACAGCGCCGATGTTTACCGATCGGAGGCTGCACTCGCACTCACTTCCTCCATCATGCCAGTACTTTTCAACAAAGCGAGAGACTTGGCGAGCAGTATCGATGCTGAGATCGCTGAGAAGGACGCGGAACTGGCTGAGGCCGAACGCGTGGCTGCCCTGCGTCGTCAGGAAATCGACGCTCTGAAGCGACAGGCGGAGGAGCTGCGACAGAAGGAGGCAGAAGCCGCCAGCAGGGGAGACGAGCGCGACGAGGAGCTAATAGCAGAGTTGCAAGAGCTCATCGCCGAGTGCGAAGGCTTGACAGAAGATGAGCAGGATCTTGCGCTGAAGGAGCTACTCAGTGAAGAGGAGCGCGCACTTGAACACGCACCACAGGACGACATCTTGATGGACGACGACGATGACGAAGAAGACAACTCGGTCAACCACAAAATGATGCTCGTACGCGAGCTGCAAGATCTTATGCAGCAGCGTAAGACTCTGTTCAAGACGATTGTGCAAAATCTCTCGGTGGCTGGTCTGGGCGACAAACAAGGGGAGTACAAACGTCTCATCACTGGTGCTTTGGGAGTTAAGGAGGAAGACGTCGAGAGCATGCTTCCGGAGATTGTGGCGGAGCTCGAGGACTGGCAGCTGGACAACGTCAACGCGGTATAGGGTACTGATGGCAGTTGTTCAACTTGTCCTCGTCACCGACCGTCCAAGCTGGACTGGCTGTTCGATGTTTGATAATCGGTTGCGCGGGACTGGAATGGCGGCCGAGATCTTTAGATGCCAGGGTGAGCAGGGTCATCGTACGGGTCATCTTGCAGGTTAGTGAGACCTTGGCAGGGTGACGACTCATTCTTGGAACTTGGTTCACGTGAGAGTATTCAATACGACGGGGTTTCGTGATATCTACAGTGTCGTGATCACGTTCCGACCATGATATGCTGGAACTGCACAGATTTATTGTCCAACCAAATCTTGACAAATATGGACACTTGCATCGCAGAGCAAAGCGGCCGCAGCCTCAAGCGATCCAGAACCAGATGCGCTCCAGCATATTGCGAGGAAGCCTTTCTGGCCAGTACTCCGCATCAAGCGTCGCCTTGCCAGTCCAAATGTCCGCCTCAGCAGCCTTGACGAAGCTCGTCCTCTTGAAGATCTTCCAAAACGTGAATAGGGCGAGGAAAATGGGGATGACAACGTAGGAGGAAACGAAGTCCTGGATGTCCCAGTTGGACTTCCCGTCCGACCGAGTGAAGTTGACGAAGCCATTGAATAGGATGATGATGATGAAGAAGCCGAGCGCGGCGTATGCCGTGAAGGGCTGGAATTTGCTGCGGAAGATGAGGTCGGATCGCGGGACGTTCTGAGCGAGACAAGCGGCGCGGAAGCGAAGGAAGGCGATGAGGATGCAGACCCAGGTGAAGAGCGAGGTGATGGTTGTAAGACTGGTGTGGTATTAGCAAACGTTCCTTCCATTTCGGGCGCAACGGAAACTCACGACTGGAAGTAGTCAAAGACTTGCGACGCAGAGGAAGCCACTGTCATGTAGGTCAAGAGCCCGATCGATGCTGTGATCAGGACACAATAATATGGAACACCGGACTTGCTGCAGTGAAGCAGGAATTGTGGAGCCTGCTTGTTCTGTGCCAAGGCGAAGAGGTAGCGAGATCCGGTGTAGAGAAAAGCGTTGCCAGAAGAAGTGGCCGAAGTCAAGACGACAGCATTGATGATTGATGGTAGAGCAGGAATTCCGGCACGGACAATGGCAATGACCCAGGGCGAATGACCAGCACCAGGACCGCCACTGAGGAGGCGTTTGTCGTTGGCTGGAACAGTCACACCAATGGCGAGCGAACCGAGAACATAAAAGAAGAGGATACGCCAGAAGACACGGCGAACCGCCTTGGGGATGTTCCTTCTTGGGTCCTCGGCTTCTCCTGCTGCGACAGCTACCATCTCTACACCACCGTAGCTGAAAGCAGCGTTTGCGAGAGTGGCAAAGAAGCCAGTAAAGCGGGCGGTATCGCTGCCAGGAGTGCCGATGTAGCTACGCATGGCAGCATACGGCTCTCGCCAGTATCGGAAACCAAGTCGTCCTTGATCTGGTCCACCTCCAAGATCGATGATGAAGGCGAGGATGAGCAGGCCGATGATTGTCACGATTTTGATGCCTAGAAAATGGGGTCAATCTCTGGAGCGCGCGCATGAGATACCTATCCACTTACTGGCAAATGCAAATTCGGCCTCTCCGTAGATCGACACGGCGAAGATGTTCAAGGCAATGATGATGACCAAAATGATGGAGATCCAGATAGCTTGATTGATCGAGTCATTCCAGAACCCAATGACCACGGCGGCAGCGGAGATTTCGGCGCATAGCGTCAGGGCAGAGGATATCCAGTTGTTCCATCCCACCGCGAATCCAAGAGCAGGATCGACATAGCGGGCGCAGTACTGGGGTACAGCACCGGGTAGTGGCAGCCAGGTGGCCATCTCACCCAGACACTGCATCATGGCGAAGATGGCGACACCTGTCAGCGTGTATCCGAGGACCAGAGAGAGAGGGCCGCCATGATGGAGGGCCTTGCCGATTCCCAAGAAAAGGCCGGTTCCGATCGTACCTGACATTGGCGGGCAGAAGAGTCAGCAAAGTCGTGGACTTGGTGTACTGGGGGAGCAAGTACCTCCGAGCGCGATGAACTGGATGTGACGAGACTTGAGCCCTCGTTTGACGTATCCGAACTCTGTCGTGCGATATCAGCCTATAGTCCTTCAATGGCCATCCACTGTGAGCGGTTGCTCTTACGCTCGGCAGCCTCAGCACTTCCATACATGTCAGCCGCCTCCGTGATGGAGCCCTTCCGGACATCGTGATCAGAGTTGAGGCCCCGAGCATCGACCTCGTGGTGGTTTTTCTCGACGTCGGCCATGCTGTGCGTCGGTACCTCCTGCACCAATGGGAAGAAGTCGTCACAGCTTGAAGTGGACAGAGGCTGGCTGAGGAATGTCAGGCACGGCCGAAAGAATAGTTGCACAGGGAAGTCACGATCAGTACACGTGGAGGAGGGAGCGGGACGTACAAGTACGGGAGACTCGAGAGATTGAGAGGACCGGGATCAGGTACCTCCCAGGTGATGCCTGCTCGGAGATCAACAAGGGCGTTGGGAATCACGCGGAAGACAGCCTACAGTACTGGGGTTCTGCTGCTCGCGTGCGGATCGGCCGAGCATTACAACGATCCCGGTCGAAAAGCTTGCTACAACTGAGCTTGGGGCCACGGGATGGCGGCGTTGAGAGATGTTCAAGGAAGGCCCCGAATGCGAGAATCCTAGTGGTCGCGCGCGCACAGCCTGTTCAAAGCAGAAGAGCATTGCCTGTTTTCTGTTTTAACATCGAAAGCGTACCACCCAGGTATCAGCCCAAAAACACTCCCTGACTTTTGCGTTCGAAGGCATTGTATCTCAATACTTGTCAAGCCTGGGTACTTTGCAGCCGTGAGACGAGGATGGAATGTCTGAGAAGTCGCCGAGATAACCCGGCCTCATCATGGGACCTTTCCTTCGACATGAGGTCCCAGTCTAGCGGCGGTGAAACGTGATCGAGCGATATGCACTAGTGCTGGTATACGGGTGCGTGATTTCTTTGGCACGAGTCTCCGGGATCAGGGGTCGAGCGTGCGAAGACTTCAAGGACTGCTTCGCTCTACTGCTCGATCCAAAACTGTATCCGGAGAATTATTTCAGCAATGCGTGACGGCAACAGACTCCGTCGCTATTGTCTCCTTCGAGGATAGCTCTCCAGGTACTCGCGTGGGCGAATTGGCCAATCCGGTCGGTCCGTCCTGTTGTGCAGTGACCAGTCGTCGCAAGGCGGGGTCCTGACCCTTGCTGCCAGGATCGATCTTAGTCTTGACTCTTCAGGGGGCATTGCATGCACAAGACATGCTTGGAGATAAGCAAGCCCGCCAACCCCAGATTTCCAGTCTTGTGTCTGATAAGCTCTCCCTGGATTCCACGCCGTCAAATTTTGGTGATCCATTTCGGTAGAAGCGGCGGTAGCAGCGAGATACTGGGCGATGCGCGTGTCCGCGAGAGCCAACCATTCGTCGATGAACGGACTGCAAAAAGCACATGAGGTTGAGTGTACGTACTCAAGCGATATGCGGCATATACATTCTGCTGCGGCGGAAGGGCCGGAGCCAGCATTGCCTTCATCCTGCCATGCAAACCGCAATGATCCGAGACCGCCCGATGGCTCCGAAAATCTCGCTTGAAGCTTGACCTGTCATACGAATTGCTGTGCAGCCGACGGGATATAGATGGTACCTTAGCCCTAAGGCGGGCACCCTTACTTCGGCCATTGGTCCAGAAGTCTTGATGCGTCCAGGTCTGGGTGAACGTGTCTCGTGTCTCGAGCATGCGCGCCTGACGGATAACCCATCGACGCACATGGGCTATGCTTCGAGAAGCTGATCGAAGAAGTACAGGCATCGTACCTTTGGTTAACGGACCAATGATAGCGTGTGGGGCGATCAGTGGCCTCGAGCGATCCATGATCACACAGTCCGTCTACCAACCATGCCTTCCGTGCCGATGTCGAGCTTTCTTTCTACTAGCCTCGTCCATCTGCGGCGTCGCCACTCACCACGTGGCTCAAGTCCAGTAGCTTCCTCCCATCCGCTCTTTGGTACACTTCGTACCCGCTGGATGGCCAACTTTTTGGCCCGCATGCTTGGCGGAAGGTCCATCAGCTCCTCCGCTTCCTCCGGCGGGATATCGTACACCCATCGTTCACCTTCTGTTTCGATTTCCACGCCGGTGATCATACGCTGTTCCACCCATTCGCGGCTGAACAGGTCCAGTGCCCACTTCTTCTCTTTCCACATCCATCCCGCTGGCGACTGGACATCTTCAAAGAACTGCGTGCCCTTTGGGCGAGTTTCAGACAGTCGCGCAGGGCTGAGCGGATCATGCGGAGATGGAGAGAAAAGCCAAGGTTCCCAGGTATCGCTGTCATCGTGATGCCTTTGCAGCTCAAAAATCTCCACCTGACGCAGTTCGGCAGGCTCGTCCAGAACAACGTCGGTGTCCACCCAGTGGCGAAAGGCCATTTGCAGACCTTCGAGCTGCTGGCGCAGCTGACTCAGGTTTCGCGAGGACAACAGCACATCTTGCGCTGTTGGATGTCCAGCTCCTGTGGCCAGCCAGCCCCCAAGCAGTGCAACGAACCTCCACGGCACGATGTGGCTTCCCAAGAAGGCCGCACAGCTCAACGCCAGCAACGACAGATAGATCGAAGAGCTAAACGCCTCGTCGCTGAAGTTCGTATATGGCGTGATGTACTCATTGGCAGCATCGTGGATTCGAGAAAAATCTTCCATGCAATTCTGCAGATCTCTCATATTCCTCCAGAAGTCGTTGCTCATGTCTGGCGCGGGCTTGACGCGACTAGCAGGTGCCGTAGGCGGTCCTTGAAGACTAGGCTGTATTCGAGGGTCATCGGCTGGCGTAGCGTGTCGTGCCAGGAAAGAAGGAACCATGATGCTGAACAGAATGCCGGCTAGCGGCAGCAGAGGCAGCAAATGCGGTTTGAGACAGAGCAGAGAGTAAACCGCCAGAAACGATAACGTAGCCGTAGGTGTCTTCCAGGTGAACAATCTGATCAATCTGTTCTGCAGCACAAACGCGATTCCGATCCTCGAATTGAACCGTCGAAAATTGGCAGCCATAATTCTAGGGCCAAATTGCGGTCGGTCGACATAGGACCTCGACCTGCGGTCTTTCTTCTTGGACCCAGGTGGTGTGTCCGCACCGTCTCCTTCGACATACTCTTCGCCCACGATTTGCGAGATGATGCTCGCAAACATCCGGTCTTGAAGACTCTGTCTGACGTCGGGAGTGCTGTATTCCTCGACTTTGTCCTTGATTTTGTTCGCATGGCTCATGAATCTGTCCCTCTTCTTGCCTTTGGAATCGCCGTCAGACGCGGAATATGGATCGTCATCGCGAGAAGGTATGCGCAGAACTGGGATCGGCTCGTCGCGGTTGGATATGGGGTCGCCGTCATTGTCGTCCATGGTTCTGGGTGTCCTCAGGATGTTCGACGATCATCTATCGGTGAGTATAGACAGTGCTCCCGCCATGGAGTTGAGTCGGGAAGTGGTGGTGGAGCTCTGAAGTGCATCAGGTAGAGGCAAGTTCGAGCTCTGCGGGCAACATGTGAAAGCCAAGACTGAACGCCATGACGCAGTTGCATGTGCCAGGTTCGGACGGCATGACTTTACAGAAGAATGCCAGATGCAACACGAAAACAAGGTAAGAGTTCAGCTTGTAGCCTACTTCATAATCTACATCTGCTCTACGCTGCACGACCTTCATGTCATTACTGGGCTCTGACTTGCCGCAGATGTCGTTCCGTAACCACTATCCCTCTCCTCCCAACCACCAAGCTGTTTGGCGACATCGAGACATAGACGAACAACTCTCCTCCTGCCATCGGTACCGAGACCACTGTCTCTACCTGTGGACGTACCCACCCAGACTCGAAGGCTTCCCGCGAGATCTTCCATGCCATGCTCCGTGGCCTTTGGCAGGTCTTTCCGAGCCAGCATGCTCTTCAATAAGCGATACGCAGCAACGGCAGTCAGCAGGGTGAATTGTGCCGGCGCCAGTTGGAGACCAGTCAACGCGTCGAAGGCGCGCATCCGAGCAGACTTCGGCAAGGATGGGGAGCAGAGCGAGATCAGTTTGGCCAGTGTCAATGCCGTACACACATCGGGAGAGGCAGGTGCATGGCTGACTAGGTTCATGCCACCTGTTGGCGACAGCACCGGCAGGGCTTCTAAAGCGATCAGAATGTTGCCCTCGCGATTCGTTTTCGATAGCACAGCCTTCGCAGCCAAAGCTCGAACGTGGGTGCTTGATGCCGGAGGCGCCACGCTGAGAGCCAATCCGAGGTAGTATTCCGTGTCCATGGACGACGCATTCTCACCGAGAACATCGGCAAGAGTATCGTCGATGGCGGTGTTGGTGTACCAGGCGGCGACTGCGTCTAGCGGTGATCGAATCGCATGGTCCTCGACGACGCTGTCTTTGGCCATGTTCGGTGTAATGCCGTTGGCACTTTGCTTGTTCCATGCGAGGTTCCAAGCTCGCTGAATCATCTCATCGCTCAGGACCTCATCGCAGTCCAGCTCGCCAAGTCGCGCAAGGTGGTCTGGCAGCAACTCCAGTTCGTCATCACTGAAGACAATTCCGTGAGCTTTGGCATGGACGAGATCCTTTTGCAGCTTTCTCGCCGAGTCCCAGTAGATGCAGCCGACCTTTTCTGTGAATCGCTTGAAGCCAATCATATTGCCATAGCCAGCATTTGCAACCTCCCAGAAGAATACCCGAAAGTGCACAGCCTTCTGCATGAGCCGAGCGGGAGAGTCTGGAAGAGTGCCGCTTTCCATAAGAGTGAGGAGGAGGCGGTAGTAGCTGACCTGTGCATCGCCGCCAGCCAGTTGAGCATCGATAGCGATATCCCAAGCCTTGATGCGGGCCGCCTCCTCTTCTTTCGTCGTGCCGGTAATGGCGGTAAACGCCTCGGATCCGATCATTCGTCGTAAACTCAATTGGAACATCTTAAAGCCAACTGCCACGACCTCGTGCAAGAAATGTTTCGGCACCCACACAGTCTGGACGGCGGTCAACCATGCCTTCCGACGCACCTCCACTGGAGATGCCAGGGATGGAGCCTGTGGCAGCCGCACGGATGCACAAGTCTTCTGCTTCCGACGTGGTGTGAAGGAGAGGAGGGGTAGGAGTACGTAGGCTAGGGCGCCGATGCCAAGCAGCAATTTGAGCAAAGACAGGCTGGCCTGTTGCGAGAAGTCTGATGAGGTTGGCGAGCCGAATGTGGCACGCTTGAGCAGCGCCGTGGGCACAGCGAAAAGCTGATGAGCAGACGGGCTTTCGCCTGATTGATGTTCGCTGAATCCTTCCATGGCCAAGACGCTGGCCATCGTGCCCAACACGACCTTGTTAACAAGACCGCCTCCTCGGACATTTGGTTGCTGGGGCTGATTCTGAGCTTCCGCCGGAGGATTTGGCGGTCTTGCATAGGTCGGCTGGTTATGCGGTTGCATGTACTGTTGCTGCACCGTCGTTTGGCCGAATCTCGTGTGATCCTGGGACACGTTGAGGAATGTAGGACTTCCCGCCTGGGACGCCGACGAGACTTCTCGTGATCGGGATAGTCCAGATGTTGGATCACTAATCGTACTTCCTTGAGACTCCCTTGACCCCATAGCGGCCTCAACCCGCGACAGTTGTGCCTTCAAAGCAGCCATCTCGTCCGACATCGTCTTGTTGCGAGCCTCCAAGTGTCTGATGTACTCTGTTGCCTTGGCCATGACCGTTGCCTTGTTCAATTTGTGGGCTGGGGTAAGACCACCCAGTTCTTCCTTGTTTCCACCATTCTTCGCTCGTTTAACGGCACGGAGGCTGGGCACACTGTTGCGCAGCTCAACAATCTTGTCGTTGAGGTTGTTACGATATCGCTTCTCGATAACATTGTGCGAAGTCTTTTTCACGGGAGGTCCATCTCCATCCTGCGAATCACCATTCTCGCCATTCTCGCCGTCCTCGACACTTGGCTCCGCCACGACCTCTGCTTTCCTCTTTCGTCCACCACGTTTCTTGGGAGGCTCGGGCGAGTTTGAAGATATGCTTTGTCGTGTGTTGGTTGTGGACCCGGGACTGTGATGTAGACTCGGCGTGGTAGCGGCCAGCGATGCCGCGATGTTGACTTGTTGATCATCGTCGTTGCCATTCGATAGGAGAATGTCCAGATCCGGCATATCAGTCGACTGGACTGGCCATGCTGCCGCGTGTGAGTCCAGCTTCGGTACAGTGGTCGAGAAAGCATCGAGTGGTGAAGGTTGGGGAAAGTCGAAGCCGGTGTCAAAATCTGCCGTGCCTCCGAACAGCAAAGAATCTTGCCCCAGATCAGCGCTGCCAGGTCCGAAGCCAAAGTTCTCATCGTCGACGATCAAAGGCGGTATCCTCGATTCGTCGTCATTCTGGCCAAAGGGTGCAAGGAAGGCAGGGTCCTGCAACGGGGAGTCGTTCTTCGAAGATGCGGAGTTGAACGTGTCGTCTGGCGACGTCGGTTCTGCTGCGGGATCCCATCGTAGCCAGTCCTCCCAATCCTCGTTGTTGTTCGACCCTCCGTCGAGTTGCGACGCGAAGGGAGGCATCGATTGCGATGCACCTGCTCCTCCCTGCCAAGACGCGGTCATGGTTGTGTCTGCGGCGCCCAAAATGCGGCTAAGAGCAATTCGATCCTTTGTGGGTTTCAAGTTGAGCGGTCCATACGCTTGGGCTCTGCTGTTCAAGACAGGCCACTGGGTGTTGTATGAAGGAAAGTAAGTAGGGCAAGAGTAAAGTATGGTTCGCCGAGTCCTCTACCAAAGTTGAAGTTGCGAGTGGTACCCTCGTACGATTCCGGACCTTGGAGTGGAGACAGCCGATTAGAACGACAGCGGCCCGTTCACGCTTCTCTCCCAGCCGGAAGGTCAACAGCCGGACTTTCACAGCCACAAAGGAAACGCGAAAAGATAGAGCGATAGTTCAACGTGGCGAGGCAGCCATGCGCACTCCTCGACCATGTTCACCGACTCGAGAGCAATACTTTGACCATGATCGTACATCACGGGAAACATTTCTTATTCGCCTGGCAGAGCAGAAAGGCGGAACAGAGACGTAACGAACTCAGCCTCAATCCCTCTCTTGGAACGGCACGCAATAATCTTACGATTCTGTAGGGCACTGGGCTGGAGACGTTCAAGGAAATACGTTGTTCTGATTACTCATTCATTATTCATACAGATCATGTCGTCCCGCTAATAGACTAAGGTATCCAGTGCTGTAGAGCATCATTCCTACCAATAGCACAAGCCTCCATCTTCAACCTTCCACATACCCGCCAGGCCTTGCTCGATCTCAGCCACCAACTCGCCGGTAGTCGAACCACCCTTTTTGCTGAGCATACGTCGAGTCCAGGTCTCCACCGCTTGTTCCCCAGTCTCATCACGCGCTTGGCGTAAGAAGGGGATCAGAGAGGTTCCGCCAGTGCCTTTCAAGTCCTTTTTGATCTTCGCACCGTCTTCTCCGAAAGTCTTCGCAGGCTGAGCGAGGTTGATCTTCTTCGATGACTTTTCCTTCTCCTCCTTTGCAGGTTCATTCTTCTTCGCCTCGCGACTCTTGATGATGATGTAGCGACTGACCATCTGGATGTGCGTGTCCCGGAACGCACTGAGCATCGCGAGACACGCATCGAATGCGAGGCTGAGATCACGGTCGTATCGATGAGCTTGGACGAACTCGCGGATGTTGGCCACGCGGGCGACCTGCTCCAGAAAGCGAGCGTGCGGTCCTGGCATGTACTTGCGCATCTCATAAATGAAGTTGCTGTTCGGCTTCGCGGGTTTGGGTGGTGTGCCGTTCGCTGTTGTGTCTTTGCTGACGCCAGTAGCACGATGCTGAACACCGAGGACAATGTCGAAGAACTGGATGATGCTGGACTGGGCGTTGCTGCCGCCGCTGAACTGCACGTATCGCTGCTTATTGATTGGTCCACCATCATCGAAGATGACACCATTGGGAAGGCCAGCGTCCGCCATGTTCTTGCTGCCAGCCAGAAAGGGACGAATGCGATGGTAGAAGACGTGCGGGTCGCAGTTGTCGTACATGCGTGCGAGCATGGCGCCGAGCTCGTCGAGGCGCTCTGCGAACGACTGCAGGCATAACGTGACCGCGTGGCGATCGCCTCGGTTTGCAGCATCGATGGCATTGAGCATGAGGGGGATGATGGCTCCGCCTCGAGCTTCAACGGCAATGCTGATCAGGTAGAACCACTTCTCGTCGAGAGATCCGGTGAAGGTGTTGATGGTGTCCAGGTTGGCCAAAGTGTCTGCGCGTTCGGTGTCGAAGATGGGCTTCCAGTTCCACAGCACTAGACCAGCATACGTTGCCACTGGAGGTAGCTCGAGATGCTTGCAAGCAGCCTTGAACGGCACTGTAACAGAAGGTGGTACTCTCTCCGCAGGCTTGTCGCCTCCCCAGATGTAGGCATGGGCAACAAATGCCAGCACGCTGTACGCGCGATGCCATTCCGCCTCGCTCGACAGTCTGTCTGTTGATAGCACAGGGAGCTTCTCCACGACTTCTCTCAATCTCTTGCTCAGCACGAGTCCTTGGAGGTTCTTGACGACATACTCCCATGGCTCGTAGTATGAGTCGGGTAGTGATTCGATCGGGACTTCTGTGGGCAGAAAGCCATTCGTGCTGGAGACTCCATACTCTTCGGGGACTGGGATGGGAAACATTGTGATGCTGCCAGACGCAGGCTTGATACGTTGGAGACCTTTTTATCGGTCTTAACGCAACGCAACAAGCCCAGCCGTAAAGTGCTCAATTTGATCCCGACTCAGACCGTGAGGGTGTTGTTTGGCTTGTGGATTGCAAAAAACGCTGGTAATGATCTGTCGTTGCGAATGGCGGGGCCTCGATTTGTCAGGCGGGTATGATCAGATGTTTGAGTTTGTGGAGTCGAGGAAACAGAACGTCGAGAAAGAGAATTCACGAGGACTTATATGTAGGATTGAACGTGAATCAAATAAAGGCATTGTGACAAGTGAAGAAAAGAGTGAAACAAATCCTTTACTGGAGGCGACACAATGTCATTGTTGTCTCGTTCTATGATCTCAGCGTTGTTCCCTTTTGCAAGTCCTCGATGAGCGACATCGCCCGAGAGTTGGCTGGTCCTTTGACCGTTCCCGCCACGCTCCGATCGTCGGCTGCGAGGGTCGAGAACGTGGTCCTCGAAGCCAAAATTCGTGGAACAGTTAGCATCTGTTGACGAGCTAAAAAGACGTGTAAGGTCAGAGAGTAAAATGCTGTGTATTGATACAGGTAAGCAGCAAGACATGCTACATTATCGGCCAGGTCGATTGGCAAGACAAGCCAAACAGTCGGATGATAAGCTAGCGACGAGGCATAGACAGTCGTACAGACACTCACCAAGGGATGCTGAATAGGCGTACATCTCGGGAGCAGGGCATGGTGCAGCGGGTGTCCGGGGCCCCATTTATCGAAATCCGATGTACAAGTAGGCCTTGGTATGCCGCCAATTTTGTTCCTGAAAGACCGCGGGTCTGAGCAACTCCCACCATGATGTCGACGTCGTTGGCAGCTGTGACCGGGTCCGATCATTACCTTGCGCACAATTTGCCATGAATCGCATGAGTTGCTCCGGACGTATCTACAATCTTGATCGATGCGCTCGCCGTGGTGGTCACTCGGTGCATCCGTAGTGCAACAGGACCGCATTAAGAGTGCGAACTTTGCTATGTGATCAAGTTTCGAGGAGCCGACAAGGACCACGACCAATACATGATGCTGCCAACCGTGCGTGAGACATGCCCGCAAGTGCAGAAATGCCATGTATACACGTCTCAGCCACGAGAATCAATGTCTGCAGCTCGTTCGCCTTCGCCTGTCAGGGGCACAAACGCGCTGCTAACAGCGTCGTCCTTCCTGTGATCGAAAGGACAGAGGCTGAATGCCTGCGTGAAGACTCTCGGTTGGGTACTCATCGGCCAAGGACATATGACTCTCGATCCCCGGTCGGCACGGTTACCGACACATGCTCGGGCGAGTACTAGGGGCACGTTCTCAGGTATGTTTGGCCGCTCTTTGTGCGTAACACCATGTGGTCGCGAGCAAAGTCGTAGTTCCGGCAGTGAAGTGAAGTCGGATTGAGCCTTGGCGGGCCGCAAGCTGAAGTCGTATTGACCAGGAGCGGGAGCAGCGGCATGCGCGTTGGCTCGCACTTGTCATTGCACATCTTGCTGAAGCTGCTTGCCAACGTCAGTTTGCGTTGTTTCTCACGGCGATGGAGCCCGCGTCGCGTCAAGACGTGCACTCGTGGGCCAGCTCCGCCGCGCCTGAGTGCTGTCATGCCGTCGAGCCACCTCGAGGAAGCCAGGCGTACCGTACGCTCCCACCTCGAAGACGCAGAACCACCTCAGCTTTCGGCCGCATCGGCCATCCTTACAATCATGGCTCCAATCGACCGCCATTCGGGCGCTCCGGCATGCTGCACTGCGTGGCATCCCAGGCTTGAGTGCGTCTTCCACAGCGGTCTGTCAGCATGATACCCTCCTCAGTTGAGCTTCGCTTCGCAGGAAGTCTGTACGACGATGTTGCGTCAGCGATAGATCAAGAACTCGGCTTAAGGGTATGCACCCTTTGATCAACGGCGGCTCGAAAGATCACGCTTTCTCGGGTCGAGTAAGCTCATCACCAGCAAACGAGCTGGCACAAGCGAAGCACATGTGTTGCATCGGGACTGCCGGAACGAGTTGTGCATGCACCGCCCCTCCACAATTTGGCCGGAGGTCGGGCTGCCATTACGCCTGGGGTCAGATGCAGGCTGACGGCCGGAGGAGTGTATCAGACCAGGGCAGACTTTACACCACGGTGGCAGTGAACACCACGGTGGCAGTGATCTTGTCCCCTTACGGTGCCACCCTCGCTGTCCTGACCGCAGCCACGCGAAGCCGAAGCATGCCGGTGAAAGCGGCCGCCGCATTATTTACGTCGCTCCGATCGCATGACACGCGCGATTAACGGTGTTGTGTTCCAAAACTCTCCGAGACGGCAAGACCCTCAGGCAGGGGTTTCAATGATCGGACCGGCATGGGAGAGGCACATAATGTGAGAGTCCCGGGTGTGCCGAAACGGGGTCGAGATTCATCGACTTCTTACTGAACGATCTCTGCTCGTCGTCGAAGGGCTTCATCATTGTCATGTCCGTCTTCATGTCTCCTCTCGTCACTGCGCAGTCAAGCACACCGCTTGGTAATGTCGAGGTAATATAACGCAGAAAGTCAGCAGCAGATCAGCGATGTTGGCTCGCTCGGCTCTCCACTCTGCAAGTTGCTAGCCCCTCGCAATGACGCCGGACTCGCCGGCGGGAGCAATTCCGACCACACCACCAACCGACAACTCTACTCCTACTGCGGTGCAGCTGCTGTTCTTGCTGCAGACATGGCGTCTTCAGTTCGAGAATAATACCTTTGCCATCCACGCCAGCGATATGGAAAACATCCACGGGGTCGACGTGAGCTGGATGCACAAGCCCAAGGGTAAGTATGTTCACGATCGCATGGTGTCGCATGACCTCATATTGGGTGCTCGAGATTTATTTCTCATGCAGCGTTCGATGAGGAGGAGCAGCCGTTGACGAAGCATGTGTAGGTCATGAACGACAAAGATCCGCGACCGTCCCATCGAGTCATCCTCCGAGCCAGCCTCGAGACATCAAGGCCAAAACGAATGAAGCCTCGCGCTTACCGAGTCCGCAGCCACAATCGGTTGGAAACACGACGAGCAGGAATTCATACTTCCCTGGTCCAGTGACGCCCGCATCAATATCAAAGCCCGCAAAAGACCCAACCACCGCAGTCCCGACTCCCTCGACTCCCTCCTCCACGACTCCATCGAGGCCGCAGTCGCGCCGACCGAGCTTACTCAAGCGCGCCAGTTCCGAGAAGCTGAACGGTGATGGCAAGAGCCTGTCTCGCAAAGGTTCATGGATGAGCAATCTTAGCAGCAAGTTCTCCTCGAGCTCGGAATTGGCCAGCTCGCCAAATGTGCCATCGCCTGCCGCCAATGCCAATGGTCCTACAAGGCTGGATGGAGCACAGGAAGAGGCCGAGCCATATGTGCCGTCCACACCCAAAGGATCATCATTCTTCTCGAGCTTGACACGGAAATTGTCAGCTGGCCAGTCAGGTACTGTCCCCAGGGCGAACACAAAAACCGGCGTATGTCAACGCCGAGTGCTCAATGTGGATCCAAACCGGCAACGCTGTCTGGTGCAAGAGCTAGATGTCAGCAGATTGAGGAAAGTTTCGTTTTGTGTCGATGTGGAGATCGCAGGCGGTCCGAGGTACAAAGACGATGATGAGGATGACCAAGAGCGGAAGAGAAAGAAGAAGGACGTTCGGGTGAAGGAAAGGGCAGAGGGCGAAGCTCTCAAAAATCCCGAGGCTGCGCAAGATGAAGCTGATGAAGCGAAGCTCGCGAGCAAGAGCAAGCCTTTACCCATACCGAAGGAGGAGACCAACGGAGACTCACGCAATAGCCCTCGAGAGGAGAGTGTCAGTCCACCCGTCGGTATTGTCGGCAGCGTCGAAGGGCATGCCGGAAGTGACAAGAAGAGGGAGAAGAAGAAGCGATCCGAGGAGGAGAGGAAGGAGCGGAAGGAGAAGCGAAGGAGAAGGGCAGAGGAAAATGGAACGATACCGGTGGAACTACCTATGGATGGTGAGAGTCCATCACCTGAGATGAGCTCGAGCATGACATCCGCTTCCCTACCGACCACGCATGGTGAGCCTGGAACTACAAAGATTCCTCCGAAGCGGGACAGGCCCACGACGGATCCTGTGCGAATCTATCGAAGATGCTGTCAACTCAGAGAAACTCCGATCCTCAAGCGCATAACGGAGCAGCTAATGTCCCCGACATGCTGTGTACCAGAGCAGCCCGGCACGGTCTTTTGCCTCGACTTGAACGGATCCAGGCTACAGCTGGCCGACATGGTCACGCTCGGTGACTGGTTAGCAGTGGTCCCGGTGAAGAAGCTGCTTCTTGATGATGCAGATCTCAGTGACGAAGGTCTTCGTTGCATACTCGCCGGACTCCTCGCAGCAAAGAGGCCTGAACCCATGAAGCGAAGGAGTACATCACCAAAGCACCGAGAAGCCGTGCCAGTCAAGCACCGTGAAGAACGCAGTGGAGTCGTCGAAAAACTCAGTTTGAAGAACAACTCGCGAATAACACGAATTGGGTGGAAGCATATCAGCCTGTTCTTATGCATGTGCAGCTCCATCAAGGCTATCGACTTGTCCATGATACAATTCCCGGAAACCTTGCCACCGAGCGCACAAGCATCTGCCGTTAAGCCTCCGCAGAACAGCCCCAACGGCTCAGACCAGGACATGGACGCTGCCGAGATTCTATTTAAATGTCTCAGTCAACGTCTTGGGGGAAACAAATTGGAGGAGCTCCTGGTGTCTCAATGTGGCATGACCGCTTCTCAGATACGCAAAGTGGTGGACGGGGCAGTTTTATGTGGCATCAGTCGTCTTGGACTGGCCGGCAATCAGTTGGATGACGAAGGTCTTGATGCGGTATTGCACTATCTGAAGTCAGGTGTCTGCCACGCTTTAGACATCGGTGGTAATGACCTTCGCGATAAGATCGATCAGGTCGCCGAAGCACTGGAAAGCAAACCTGGGACATGGGGCCTGAGCCTGGCTGACTGCAACCTCGATACCGACTCGATCCGGCCATTGTTCCCCGTACTGGCGAAGCTTCCTGGTTTTAGATTCATCGATTTGAGCCACAACCCTGACCTTTGCAGCAAGGACAATGGGACGATATCGCTGCTACGGCGCTACCTTGGACAAATGAAGGATCTCAAGAGAATGCATCTGTCGGATGTTGGGATGAGCCCGAAGCAAGCAATCGCACTTGCCGACGTCCTCCCAGAAGCTCCTCAGCTAGCACATTTCGCTATCATGGACAACCCGCAACTGTCTGCCCTGGCCAGCGCCAAGGACGAAGAAAGCCAGGAGGAAGCGTGTGCACTATTCGCAAGCTATATGGCAGCGGTCCGGGTCTCGAGCACTTTGATGTGTATCGACATCGATGTCAGTGACCGTCATTTCGCGAACGTGCGTACCGTTGTGCTGACACGCCACAGGTTCCAAGCGCAGACAATTCTGAAATTGTTAAAGCACTGGCAAAACAAGTGGTTGCGTATTCATTGCGTAACATGGAACGGGTTGCGCTGGCCGACATCACTGGCATGCCATCCGCAGCGGCTACAGCAGATGCAGCTGCGTCGATTACGCAGGCCCATGGTGGCGAGCAACAGTTGAAGGAGATTGCCGTTCCAGATGTACTAATGCACCTCGTTGGCCACGTGGAAGGCAGCTCCGAGAGTCACGACAACGACGAGCCCGCGCCGGACGACGACTACATCGTTGGTGGAACTGGAGTCGTGAAAGCCCTTCAGTACGTGTTGGGAGAAAAGGCTGATGATCTTCGACGTGGCAGTGCAACCGCCTCGCCGACCGGTGGCAAATCTGCGCAAGGGAGACAAGACGGTTCTGCGGGTCTCGAGACGGAGCAGCAAGGCAAGGCGAAGAAGATGAGCAAGAATTTGCTCGACTCGGCGAGAAAGATTCGAGCTCGACTACAGCCCGCGCTTCGAAAGGAGGCTACTACCGGCGACGAAATGGCTTACCGACGCCTCGTCTTCCTTGATCAAACCCTGCAGAGTATGATACAGCGCTTCGAGGAGGAATATCCCGAGACACGCGTGGCCCCTCCATCACCCAAGCGATTGTCCCAGGCTTCATACGACACAGAGCCAGTCGCCCCACTTTCGATCATGACCCAAAGCACTGAACCCGCCCAAAATCCGACGACGAAGACGAGCTCGACGACGGCGTCAAACCGGCCTTCTCGCGTCACAATAGCGATGTGTCACTCGCATCTCGTGCATTGGCAATTGAAGAAGGCCACCTCCATCGCCTAGGTCAACGTATGCGCCGCTCTGTCGTGGATTCTCCTCTTGCGATTGCTGCAGATGACGACTCGTTGGCTTGGAAAGCCCAGGAAGAGGCAAGATTGGAGTCGGTCAAAATGCGAATCGAGTCCATCACCGGGCCTGAGCTGAAGCAGCTGGTCGAGCAGGACGGCTGGGACGTCGTGCTGGAGAAACTTGGCGCCAATATGAATGATCTGAGGGCGCTGCAAGAACAAGATCCGAATTCTTGGGAGGAATTCAAGGAAGCCCAGCTGAAAGCGAAGATGAATGTTGCACAGGATGCGCGATAGCGCTCGACGACTCAGCGAGTGGTGCTGTACGATAACGAATGTACTATGAGAGTGCTCCCAGCACATGTCCGATTCACCCGTCCTTCCTTCACGCGACCGCATCGTAAGAGCGTATCCTGTACCGGAACATTGTGCGTGGCAGCGAGCGACGCGGTATTTCCGGGCTTTGATAGGAGGTGAGAACGCCTGTAGGGCCAGTAGATGAGGAGCAAAAAGAGGAAGACAGGCCAGACCATAAGTGCGATTCTACAAATCGTGTGACTGCCCTTTGAGCCACTCCGGCTTGAAATAGTTTTATGCGGGTGCTACATTGATGTTCAAACTGGAGCCACGGTGGCATCATTCTGGCTGTGGAAGAGAAATGTGACAAGTGACAAGTGACTTTTGATCGTTTTTCTGCATATCTCATTGTCCCTCGACATGCTATCCTCGATTGATTTTTCCTTAATCATGCCGAGAACGCCCATCGCTGAAACAGTGGGAGGAGCGTCGTCGACACGGAGATCGCTAAGCTCGGGTATGAAGTATCCACATCTAGCTGGTAAGAGCCTTGATCTTCTCTTGCACACGCTCTTGCCTCTGGGCGTGTGTGAGCTTCTTCTGCTTGTACTTCAGAGACTCAGCCTTCCACTGCTCCTTGGTCTTCTTCTCACCCTCGCCCTCCGCCTTCTTGAATGGATCCTCGCGGATCTGCTTGTGCGCATCCTGGTAGAGCTCCTCGAGACCGTCGGCCTCAATCTCATCGTCGATGTATCCGTTGAACTGGGACTTGTAGCGCTCCTCATCGTCGTCGGCGAGGGTCTCCATGTACTCAGCGACGTGACCACCGAAGATGTACTTGCGGAGGGTCTCGGCGTCGAGCTCCTTGGTCTCAATGTCGAAACCGGGGAAGCGCTTCTCAGAGTGAGGGATGTAGAGGCCACCGTCGGAGGCACCCTTCATCGCACCGAAAACGCGGGCACCGGTGCTAGTGCGGGCAAGACCAACATCGAGGAAGGCCTTGAATGGGCGGCGGGTCTCGCCATCGACATCAGCGGGCTCGGTGATGGTGAATTCGCCGTCAGCCTCCTCCACACCCTCGAAGGTCTCGTCGAGCTTGAGCTTGGCGAGCGTGCGGCGGGCAAGGAGCAGACCGGTGCAGTAGGCAGCGGCCCAGTTGGTGAGACCGTGGGTGATGCCGTATGCCTTCAGCTCGTGCGCGTACGCAGCGGAGAAGACCTTGTCGCCAGTGAGCTCAGAGGTGACGATCTGGCAGATGATGTCCTTGTTGGTGAAGCGGACGACCAGGCGGTACTTTGGCGCATTGTACTTGTTCTTGGCCTGGGTGATGAGGCGCTTGCGGGCGTAGTAGTCGGTCTTTCCGGCGCGGCGACGAGCGTACTTCACCTGGTAACGGCTGTGGAAATGTCAGTTGGAGGATCGTCGAATGAATCGAGGGGTTGGACGGACGAGAAGTAGGCGCTGTTCTTGACGAGCTGCAGATGTTGTCAGTAGGAGCGCACATTGAATGAATTGGACTTCTTCAAACCTTGGTGAACGGCATGATTGCGACTTTTTCAAGTCTACATTTTCCTCAGAGTCAGCAAGACTTCAGACCAGCTTCCGAAGCATTTTGCGGCGACTCTTCATCTCTCTGCTGGGGGGATCGGGCTCACTCACGAATTGGCAATGTGCTTGTCAAGTGGTGAGATCGAAGTTCAGAAATTTGGATACCAAAAGTGCGAATTTTCTTGGCTCATAAGATGCAAGCGCGGGGCAGCCGCAAGGAAGGTGCACAACAGCCAAACAGCTTCGGACAGTTAAACCCCTCTCACTCTCAAGTTTGAACCTTGCGACCAACACAAGAGCACTCGAGCCTGGATTATGGGAACTTCCACGTCGCATCTTAGTATTCATCTGTGATCTGCCTCATGACACAGGTTCTATGCATGGCGCCTCGCTCTTCACATCTCGCTTCATCTGTCCAGGACACGACGCCACTACCTCCATCTCTCCGCTCAAAGCCTCAAACTGCAACACTCCAAACCAACCCAATCAAGCCCACCTCGTGCGGCGCATTCTACACGAAAGGGTAGAGACACCTTGCCGGCCAGACCGTGAGAGCAACGATCCTGATGCACATCCCCCCAATTTTCCGCGCAACTTTCACCGTACAGGTATCGCTCGGTTGGCTTGGATGCTGCAGTTTGAGCCGAAGCACGGAGGTACTACGTGGACGGGCGGAGCGCGTTCTGTAGAGGTCGGACACTCCAACAAGGCGGCCACACAGTAATTCAGACCGACCAAATCGCAACCTGGAAGGTATGGAGCATTGGGCGGAGCATCTCGACGATGCGGAGGAATGGTGTGCGACTAACATGGCAGGACACTTGTATTCCTTCCTTTGGTATCGTCCCATACCCCATCGTACTATCTGGACGACGTCGGCCTTGACGACCAAAGCTCACCACGATTGGCATGTGTCAGCTGAGTGCAACATAGCACGGACACTGTGTCTGCGTCGTCACCAGACCATGCACTCGATCTGCGCCCATAGTCGCGAGGGTAAAATTTGTCCCAGGGGAGTGTTTACGATCACTGGAAGTGGTATGTCCTCGGGCAGCGCCCAGAATCGAGCTTTGTTCGATGCCGAGGGGATCCCGCAGGGCGAGTACGAATTGATCGATATCCGCGGCAGGCTGTATGGCGTTCAGCATCATGTTCCGCGAAGTCGAATGATCCGTCTCGCCAGGGCACCTGGAAGCGTAGATGCAGACTGCCATACACCACGGACGCAGATTCGCACGCGATGTTCTCGCACACCAGTAGCTCGCGGTCCGTGTTCGGCAATGCTGCACATTCAAGTCGCTCAGGTTGACCCTTCCAAGTTCCAACGCCATCTCCAGTTCGAAATGTTTGGACGTTCTGCATAGCGCGTCCGGTACTGTAATGCAGGGTTGGCCGCACGTCTAGATCTTCTGGACGTTGCCCGAACGAAAATCTCGCAAGGAAGTGCAGTCTGACATGGCAAGTCAACTGTATTCAGACCCGATGCTCCCTTGCAAGCAGACAATGTCTTCAATTTCTATGCTGCAGCAGTCATAAAAGACCTTTGCACCAATCTTCTCTTTGGCCGCCGGTCTCCACTTTCCGCTCCATCATTCGGCAGTGGCAGTGGCTGTCCAGCTAGTTATGCGGCGTGACGGCAGAGTAGGTCGTCTTATCAACAACCTCGCAAGTAGTGACAGGACTTCGATGAACTGTCGGTGAGGACCCTCGAGCCAGCGAAAGCCTGCTAGAATCTCACAACGACCAGTACTAGCAAAGAACAATGGAACAAAGGTCGAAGAGTACAGTACCAAGATCACATGTGCAACTTGCCGCCACTCCGACTCGATCTGGGATTTGCTGCCAGCCACTTCTAGGGAAGTTTACTCGAATGGTGTGAAGATCTGATTCGCTGAACAGCTTCAGCCGCGGCGGAGATCTGTCCTAGAACTGCCTTTTCAGTGATGACCACTATACCCGATTGCTAACCACGAACATGTTAGACATTATTGCGCCTTTCATTTTAGCGGTGTGCTCGATTGCAAGGACGACCCGATGCCCTCGGCCTTGACAGATGACAACAATGAGGTCAGAGCGAGCACTGTACTCCCACGCGATCCTTGACATGTTGAGAGGTCTTCTGACAGGGACAGGACGATCGTCGCGCGCATCGCCAATCATTGCACAAGCAGATCTTCAGTCAGCCGCTTCAGCCGCATCCTGCTGTCCGCAGGCGCAACAAATATGCTTTTCGGCTTTCAATTCCACGTATACAGCATGGTGGTGACCCCGCATCCGATGGTTGCAGGTGTCAAAAAGACGATGGATTGTGTAAGCGCGCTGTTGCCGTCATCACGGCTCACACGGGCCAAGGACGACACGAGGTCATAATAAAGGGCGTGGCGTAAACTCATACCACCCGGACCCACCCGCCTTTCGACGACAAGACAAACCTCCCTTGTCTTTTTCTCCAGCGTGGTTCAATTTCGAAATTGCAATCGAGGACATTCGACAAAGGAGCTCCCAGACGACTCGGACGACAAGACCTTGGCGAATTGAAGAAAGACGACAATCCGCAGGACCCCTACCTTACTGAAGCAAATGTCCAATCCTTGAGCGAAGGGTCCACAATTGATCTTGGAGATTTGGCTGAGAAGAGTAACGATCGGAGAAGGTCCTGGAAAGCAGCCTATCTTCGACCTCTGGGGAGGAACCGAAAGAATATCCTCCGTCTACCTCGAGGAGTTGGAGTTGTCTCCCACTGCACGTTCACCATCTCACATCCCGCACTGGACGTCACCAACGCGACTGTCTTGTCCACACAGCATTGCCCTGGAACATTGTGCCATACCGGACCCACTCTTTCGGCTGCACCGCTTCCCAAATTAAGCCATCTACACGGCTGTGAAACACGCCTTGGAGATCAACCGTGTCTTTGGATGCCGACTGCTCCGCTCTTTCTTGGAACCCAGCTGTGCAGTGTGCCAGTGAATAACTGAAGGATTGCTTTCTCCTCCCTTTAGCGTCCGATCGATTCCCGGCAACCACATGCCTTCGCCACGCTCATCGCCTGCCATGAGCTCTACAACACCGCTATCACCTGGCTACCTACCTTTGCACTTCGACAGCCTGCGACGACCTCCTTCGCCCAGAGCCATGCAGACAAGAACTCCCAGTCTTCAGCGACGGCCGCAGGGCCTGCAGCTACCGCACCTACCTCGATTTCACCCCGCCAATTTCAGCAATCATTCTACACCTGACGGGGCGTCGGCCACGTCTTCCCCACAGCCACCAATGTCTCCACGCGCGCATCAACGAATGTACAGTGATGCGCAGAAGCACTTGTACCTCAATCAACGGGAAGCGTTATCGGCTGCTGCACGGGTCACCTCGCCTGGCCAGGTCCGGAAACCTCTAAGTCCACGCCTCCAGCCACTGGGAAGTCCTGGACCCGTCACTCCTCTTGAACTGGAAGGCGAGGAAGGTTACCTGATTGCCGGTGCTCGTAACAGTTCTTCCCACGCTGCAACGGCCTCCAAGGATATTGTCGAGACGTTCATCAACCAGGAGAAGACACGGAGGCAAGGGCCTCCGAATGCATCATCACCTCGATCCAGCAGTCGGTGACCTATGGAAATGAGTCGCGGCGCAGCAGGGAATTTTTCGGGCCACACAGCACAGGCATGAGTGCTATGATTAAAGAAATCGAGAAGATGGGTATCAGCGGTTCGGCGCTCCTGGAAGGCGTTGCTGGAATGTGGGCATATGATTCAAGGCAAGGGAATTGGCGTTGATGGGAGGATCGATTGCCGTCGAAGGATGGTTTCTGTTTTTGTAGAGGTGTTGAGCGCATGACAGCTCCGCCGTCTGAGATTGAATGGCGCTATGATGCAAAACCAACTGTTGGAAGAATTAACACTCCCGTCCATCTTCAAAATTGTGTCTTTGTGATATTGCTGATGTGCTCATTGTGGTGCCCTGGTGGCGTTCTCGTTTGAGAGCTGCACGTGACGCGATCTGAAGCGGCTCCAAGGGACTAAACCAAATGGAAGTTGTTCTTCGAGCTTCCGAATTCCTGCACAACGCACAGAAACGCAATGGGCCCAGAAATTGTGCAGCATCCGCTTGCTCGCGCAGATGGATCGACTGCCTTCTCCAGTGATCTGTACACTGTCGTCGCCGGAGTCAACGGACCTGTTGAAGTTCAACGACGAGATGAGCTGCCAGAAGAAGCAGCAATCGAGGTCAACCTGCGACCGATCTCCGGAGTCGGTGGACCACGGGAGCGATGGCTGGAGACTGTACTCCATGCTGTCCTCAAGAGTGTCCTTCTGGTGAACATGCATCCAAGAACGCTCATCCAGATCACACTTCAGGTCACGCACGAACCTATCCTCAAATGGCAGCGGACTGCCACCGATATCTCCATTATCCCGACACTTCTGAACGCCGCATTCGCCGCCCTTGTCGATGGAGGCTTACCACTGGCAGCCACCACCGCTGCAGCCCTCGCAATCATTCGCGAAGACGGAGAGGTCATCATTGATCCGCAAGAGAAGCAGATGTCATCTTACAAAAGCATACATGCCATGGCATTCGATCAGCACGGATCGCAACTGCTGGATGAGTCATCGGGAGAGATCACAGTCGAGAGTTGGAGGATGGTCGCGACGGCAGCTCGGCAAGCTTGCATTGCGGCAATGGCGCCCGGTGATGGAGACGCAGCAATGTCAAATGGTGGAATCGAGGCAGCGCCGTGGTTGCATGAGACATTGCGAGAGCACGCAGTATCAGCGGATGCCTGGCGCGAAGGTTGAGTTTGGATCATGAGGAGGAGAAAACGAACACAAGCGCGAACGTCTCGACTAGCTACGCTGCGGTGGAGGCAAAGCGACGCTCAGGGCCATGCATAAAAGCACACATCACGGTCATGACAAGGTGCAAGCTGGGAGACGAGGGTTACGAGTGTAGGCCGATGGATGCCATGCCTTCATGGCTGTTGGCACTGACGCGTAGACGAGACGGAAGCCATGCGGACCGAAGGCGCATTGCTCACGAGATTGTAAGTGTCGTGTTGTACCGTAAGTAGTCCGTGCATGTTCATTCTAGGCGGGCGCGACGGGCTTCGCAAGAAGTCGAGGAAGGAACTTAAGATTGACCGCACCTCTCCGTCTTTTCATTCACTTTCATCGCCTCCTCGACCATCACAGTGCGTTTCTCAAGTGACGCTCATCCTTATCGCCTGTCTCGAGTACCTTCAACATGGGTGGCTCCGGCAAGACCAATGCCTCGATTCAGGCCTATCTCACTCCATCAACATCGCCCGTCAAAGGCAATGGCACCACGCCAGATCAGCAGTCTCACATTGGTGATGGTTTCACCCATGAAGAGATTCAAGAAGCACTGAACCCAGCCCCGATCGACTCATGGCACCCCACCGTTGAATATGCGGACTGCGAAATCAGCGACTTGTACGCCGGCCCGCGAGCAGTAACCTTCATGGGTCGTGTCGCCAACATCTTTGACTGCTCGAACACGCCAAAGACACCACGCTCGGCGAAAGGTTGTCTCAAACTGTGTGTCAAAGATGGCGGCGCCGCAATCACGGTCAGCATCTTCGGCTGCGACAAGCTGTCCGCGAAATACTGACATAGTCATCAGGTTCGTCTCTGGTTTGCAACTCAAGCCCCGCGGATACAACTAGGCAGCTTGGTGTCGATCTGGACAAATCACGGTATGGCAGTCCCCAAGACTGCATTCTTAGCGCTGTGGTTGACATGGCTTCAGTGAGCAATGGAGAGAACGGCAATCTTGCCAGCATGACTGCCCCACTGTTCTCCTCCTTGTTTCCCGAGCGAGACCGCAACTGCCATCTCATGATACACGAAAACAGCGACGACGGCCGCTACCGCACCCCACTCGGCTACAGACAAGGCGTGCCACTGAACGGCCTCATGACCTTACAGAACTTCATTGACGGCGGCTACGATGTGGCGGATGCAAAGATCCTGGTGGTTGTGAAGAGCATCGGAGCGAGGAAGAAGAGTAAACACAATGAAGTGAAGGGCTTTAGATACCTGCTGACGAGAGGAACAGTCACTCGCAAAGATGAGAGCACGACGGACAACATGAACCTTCAAGTCCACGACGACACCGCCGAGGCGACTCTTGGGCTCTGGGGCACGTCATCATTGACTCCGCACGGTAATCAAAGCAAGAGCACAGATGTTGTGGATCCCGCAATGTCGACTCAAAAATGGAGAGCTGGTGAGACTGTGCTTCTAATCCAGTCTCCAGGCTGGAAGTTCGGTCGTTCGGTGTGTCTACAAGCCGAGCGAGAACACGCTACGACCATCTGACACCTGTGAGCAGACTTACCTCAGCTTCACCTCTTCCACCATCGTCGACGTCGACCCATACATCCCAGACGCAGACTGGCTTCGACGCTGGTCAATCCGGCAGAAGGTTAGGGAAGCGATCAACCCACCCTTCCCAGAAAACGTATTCGAGCCGGAGATTGTGCAGACAGGACCCATCCGCTGCCTGTTCAGCATCGCTGACCTGGACGAGTTTGCCCGATGCGCACCTGGCGAGATCTTTCAAGGCTACATGAGTGTCTTGATCATGGAGATGAAGCTGCTCGAATGTTGGAGACGCAACATGCTCATGTCGGGCGAATGCTGCAGTATTCCAATACACGCCAACGCCATATCTGCCACCTGCAAAGGCTGCGAGAAGGAGGTGGATCTTCGGCTGAGTCCGCGCATCGTGGGGCAAGTCATCGATGAGACGGCGACTATTGCGGGTGGGAAACTGCTCTTCTCGGACGGAGCGTGGAGAGATCTGCTCGGCAGAGGGCCCGAGGACCTTCTGAAGCTGAGCAACGAGGAAGTCAAGTACTTGTCGGATCGTCTGCTCTTCAGCAGGGTTACGCTGTCGTTCGGGTGGACAGGTGATGAAAGCAAGGCTGGAGGACGAATCTGCATCTTCGGCGTGCGAAGCTGAGTTGGAGTTCGTCCGGAGAGGGTCGAAGGAGCTCGACATCGGAGGTGTTTAGGTAGGGCTGCCGTCGAACATGCGGTTGTCAAGGTCGATGTGCTACATTGTGTGGGACTTCAATCGTTGTGCAGAGATTATCGGCACCACGGATTGTAAGAATTTATAGCGCGTACTCTATACAGTCTCGTCCTCGACTTGAGAATTCGCAAGAAACTCACATCCGTGATCACTATCTGTCATTTGTCAAGTCCATGATTGAGAACGAGGGGGCCGTGATGATGATGATCCGTTGCACGAGCCACGAGGTCGAAAGACGCACGGGCCTTCTTCGGCTTCGGCCTTGTTTACCACCTCGACTTCATCACGAAACCATCCCACCCCACGCGCCATCGCTCACACATCACTACGACGCGCCATCGGAGCAACTTACGCGACAGCGTAACTTCGGGAACGGAATCCTCCTCCGCTGCGTACATGTGCTAGCCTTTTCCATCGAGTGCCGGGATCGTTGGCACGCGACCGAGATTCCGCGACTTCCAACGAGATACCGTGCGATCTTCCGGGAAATGTCAATTGCGCTGACACGATCGCCGCTCGAATCACTGGGCATGAACGGAGGAGGTGCGCCGAAGCGACGCAGTGCGCGACTGTCGCAAGAGGGAAATGGAGAGAATGAGCCGCCTGCGAAGAAAAGCAAGGCCAATGGTGGAACGACGAGTACAGTGGGGACAAAGCAGCAGGATGGGGAGAGCAGGACTGTTGCCAGCAGGAAGAAAGCAGGTGAGCTCGCGACATGGGAGCCCGTCGGTATGTCATCTGGCTAACGGATCTTGGAACAGTATACGACGAGGAAGCGGATGGATTCAGCTTCACCAAGAAGAAAGCGAGCATGCGGGCAAAGGGTCGCAAACAAATAGAAGAGACGAATGCACCGCCAGCAGTTCCTGCTTCAGCGACATCACCGGCGAAGGTCATGCCAGGCCCTATGCTGCCTCCCCCAATGCCGATCGAGCAGCAAGCACCGCAAACGATACAGAAGAAAAAGCGACGACAATTCGACCCAACAACACCAGAACGCGACGTACCGAAGAAGACCACGCGACAAAGTAAACGACTATCCAACGATCCACCAGCCGAGCCATCCCCACAACGGCATGCTCACGCGAAATCCCATGCGAACACAGAGCGCTCTCCTAGCCCTCCTCGTGCGCAGCCTGTGACCCTGGGGAAGAAGCGGAGGCAGAATGCTGGAGACACGGCAGAAGCAGCCGAAAAGCCGATGACCATTGCTCTCCCATTTGCCGACACGCCCATAATCAGAAGGAATCGGGAGATGAGAAAGGCAAGCGCAGATAATCATCGGCGAAGTAGTGCCGGCATGCGAGGAAAGAGAGCCAGCAGTGTGATTGACGAAGGAAGAGGTCATGGTGAGTGTGGTGTTGATCCTTCTCCGGATACGATCCCGAGGTCAACAGCTTTGCTCGCAGAGGCGCCACAGAGCTTGCTGCAACGAGTTGCAGCATCCTTTACTGGCGACTCTCTTTCAAGAATTGGAATTGTGGATCTCGGTGAGACTCCGATCAAATCAGAACATCCGGCTGACAGGTGCCCTTCCGACATAGCATTGCCTCACACAGAAGTTCCCACAGGAGAGTTTTTCAAGCACATCTCCGCCGAGCTCACCGAACCAAGACGAATGCGATGTCTGCTTGGGTGGTGTGGTACTCGAGCGATGCCCGCAAAACCTGATCCGCCAAAGGAGAGTACACCTGCTGCGAATCTAGAATTCCAAGCTCTTCAAGCAGGTACGCACATCATCCCTCACAAGTCTCGAGGCCTCAGTACTGACTTGAACGTAGCTCGTGTCATACAAGAGGAGCTTTCACTCGACCTAATATCAAATGGACTGTTGAGTGATTGGTTCTCAAGAGACGAGGCCGTGCCGCCACAGATCCCGCTGAGGAAGAAAGCAAATCCTCGGAACATTGCCAATGCAGCCAAAGCAGAAGAATTAGAGAGGGAGCTTGAAAGGTATGGCAAACCATCTCGCGAGGCTCTGCTGGCGTAAACTAACTCGTCCCGGCAGATTAAAACGTGAAAGAGCCGAATGGGACGAAGTTGTCCAGTCAGCGGCATCGATTGCAACAAATCCAGATAACACCGAGTCGACAGCCGAAGGCGGCGTTTCTCCTCTGCGGCCGGATCTGTTGGACAGTCCGCAACGAGCAATATTCGAGCAGCTTACCTCTTCCGCGGCCGAATTTTCCACGGAGCCTGAAGCGATTCAAGAACGTCTTCAGACGATATCTGGCGACCTCGAATTCGCAGTCGATATGTTTGCTCATGGCGTCCACGCCCTGAGTATGACCCGGGACACAGCGGACAGATTAGCAGAGAAGTCGCTCAAGGATGCCGCGAATGCTTTGGAAGAGCGGGAGAAACAGCGAGCCGCGACTGGCAAGTCCCTGGATCAGATGAACGCATTGCGAGGGTTGGCGAGAGTGCTCAATTCCCAGCAGAAGCGGGGATGAGAACTGGAGGCGGAGTCTCACCGTGCGAATTTGATGAGAAGAGTCATGATACCTCGACGTGTTCATACATGCCTATGACAAGCAAACCCACAGGATTGACTTGCGTTTTCTCCAGCATTCCCTTGAAGTCGAATTGCTAAGATCGCAGCTCCAGCTGGCGATCGTGCAGCCGTAGATGCGCAAATAGTCGAGCGATCAGCTGATGACCTGAGGATCACTATCACGTCAGCTTGATTCATGAGCGTGAGGATCATGAGTGCCCACTGCCTGTCGAACCGGGAGTTTCACCGTGCTACGCAAGAGAGCATGGCATGCCCATGCGATGATGATGCTTGCATGGAGAGGTGCTTGCTACCGAGTGATATTGCGAGAGTTGTCGCAGCACAGACGGCGTTCGAGCTGTCATGTCATGAGAGCTCGAGTCGTCGAGAGTCCAGACTCGCGCCCTTCTCATCATGTCTTGACTTCTTGGATACCATAACGTCGTGCATGATGCTGAAACAGGACAGTTCAATATTTGCGTGCTGCCCGATTTCTGTCCAGGTACAGGCCCTGAAGACTTTGTCGAAGGATCATGACAACTTCATCCCAATACATTGGCGCTTACTCCTAGCGCTGAACCGATGCTGATTGCTGTGAAGCAGCACCGTGCTGTCGATGTTGATTTCATTGCTATTTGGATCGGTCCATAGGGCTGCGCTCGAGTCAAGGTCGTTGCATTTGTTTATTGCACAAACAACACTTGCAGCGCGTAGTGATGAATTCCATTGTCTTGTGCTGTGGCTTGCGCGACGTCTCGATGAGGAAGTGGCCTGAATGAGGTGAAGTAGGGGTATCGACTGATGATTGGGCGGATTGCGGTCAGTCCAACGGTCGGACCACAGCCGGGTCAGAGCCCTGTCGTGCCGTGATGAGGAACTTCGAAATCTCCGCCAAATCTCTCCACCCACGAGCGAACGAACATGGGAACGACAGGCCTGGCAGCGGCTCGTGCTGACGAGACGGCGTTGGGATGTGCTTGCCAATGCCCGCGGTGGGTCTGTCTTCCAAACAGGGTCGCCATGGTCCAGTGGCATCTACACCATGGCATGACTTGCGAGACCTTCCGCTGCGACCGACACAGGGGATGCTGGGTCTGTTGATGAATGCCATTGCGGTGCACGACATGAACGTCGCGCGCAGTGACAGAGGAATGCGTGACGACGGCGCCTACGACCAGCTCCAGCTCAGCAATGTGTGATGAGCGTGAGAAATGTCTCTCTGCATTCTCTCTCAGCCCATCATCACCAAAGACACCCCACCGCACGCGACCCCTTGCACCCTCACCCAAGCTTCAGTAATTTCGACAAGCGCGGCGGAAGACTTCTTCTGACCAACCGCCGCGGGCCTAGCAAGACCATTGACCGACGCCTCCGTTCGGATACGCTACAACCCTGAGGCACATCATCACTTCTCCCCTCTCTAGCCTATTCTCCGACGCGCCTTAGCCATCGTATCGTGCGCGCTTGGTCTCCCGCTCCCCAACCTTCGTTTAGCGTTTCGCTGGCTCGCTCCTGTTCATGTGAATCTTGCCTATCCTACGTTGCTTTGCTTTGATCTGCGCTTTGGCTTGAGTGTATCTGTCCTACATCAACGTCGTCGGACATCTTGAAGACTTTTGCTTGGACCGGACTGGATATACCGAGAAGCTCCCTGGAATCAACATCAACCCATTGCGACCTTGCCGTCTCGAAGAGGAAGATCAGGACACCCGAAACGCGTGAAAGTCGAGCTTTGGGCCGAAGCTGGATGGGTATCGAAGAGCAATGCGATAGTGGATACAATAGACGGATATATCATTCTGCAGGCTTCGAACAGGATACGGAACTATCGCCAACATGGCTCTGGCCGTTGGATCATCTGTCCAGGGCGACCGACCGGTCAGCATTCTACCATCCATTACATGCTCGGGCTGCGGTACAGAAATAGCAATAGCAGCTATGGGCGATCACATTTGCACACCAGGTCCGGCTTCACCGCCTGCGCCCACACGGTCCAAAAGCAGAACATTCAGCATGAGCAGCTTGAAGTTGAGGAAATTGAGCATAAGTGGTCGAGCGCCTACAATAATTCATCCGCCTATGCCACAGAGCGACATCACTCCACCGACCACGACCACAACTTCCAGGAAACAAGCTCGGTTACTTCCTTTGAATATCGATTCGGAAGCTGCCAACAGGCTTGGTGGGATCAGTGCTCCCATAATCCCAACACCTATGAGCGCTCGCTATGAAAGCAGAGCAGGAGACCGACCTGCCCCAGGTCGCAGCGCCACTACGCCAATGCTCAGCCAGTACGACAATGGACCACCAAGCCCGCCGTATACATCGAATCTTGACTGTGCATTCCCGCCTTTTCCAACGTCTACTCCCACGCCCACTGGACGATCTTCTCCCAGCAGCGGGCGCATGACACCGATCGGAGGAGATCGGGCGCCGTCTCGCTCAGCCTCACGCTTGGACCAATGTCAAACTTTGGAGCCAGGACCATACGATATGCAACCGAAGAGTCCGGGCTTTCAAGCGGGGGAGAACGTGCTGCAGAAGCTAAACTCGCTGCAAAGCGGCCCATTCGATGCCGTTCGTCGCCAGGGATCAGGCAGTTCGAAAGCAAGCGGGACGGAATCGGAGAAACGACTAAACACTCCCTTGCAATCCTCAGATGATACAACGGAGAAATCGACCAACGATAAGAAGACGCCACCTCCTCGACCAGCCAGGACGTCGGAAGATGTTCTTTCACCCGAGGATTTGGACGAATTGAGTACGGGACCACTGTCCTTCGTTGCGCCCGCGCCTACGCCTGAACAAACGGAGCAGCATGTTCCCGAAGATGTTTCTCAAGAGTTCTTCAACGAGCCCGAAGAATTTTCAGACGAGCAAAGTCCGATCGAGACATTGACGGAGGTGCGATATGAGGCGCCGCTGAGATTTCCGAAAAGAAAGGAATCGTTGGCGGCGAATGTGATTCCGGAGTTCTCCATGCCGCGAATAGAACTTTCGTCTCCGAGAGAAGCCAACAAAAATGGTGAGCAGATGGATCACTCGATGGAGGAATCTCCGCCAGCGCCCAAACCAACGCAGGAGACCCGGTATTACAAAGCTCATACTCCTTCGGAATCTGGATCATCTGCAACATCCACACAGCACAGCGCAAGCAGCGTGGCAAGCCCACCGAGCTCCGCTGCAAGCAGCATGGGAACATTCTCTCCGCTCAACTTCGATCTTCCCGAGTTTGCCGACGATGAAGACATGCATGTCAGCGGATTGAAGGTCCGTAACCCCATCAAGCCAGGCCTGCGGGCGGAAATGCCTGCGAGGCCAAGATCTCCGAAAAACTCGCCACCGCGGGATGCGCCTACGAGCAATTCATCCCCCAGGGAGTGGCCGCCACGAGCTGCAGGAACCTCGAACACATCGCAGGAGTTTCCAATGGATCGGAGATCTCAGCAATCTTCAGCCTACGAACGCTTTCAGCCTCTGGCCACGACAAAATCTCCGTTACCTCCACATCTGGCACTCTCATCCACGACCAGCGCTGGCGAATTCTCACCAGCTCTCAGCCCGAGTCCAGAGTTTGGCAATTTCGGCGACTCCATCTCGCGAACGCCATCACCTGCGCCAATTCACACAGCAGGCCAACAGCCATCTCGTCCAAGGACAAGAAAGCCGAATTGTCGCGGCTGCGGCCAAATGATCGAAGGTAAATCGGTCAAGGCCGCCGACGGCCGTCTCACCGGCCGCTGGCACAAAGCCTGCTTCGTATGCCGCTCCTGCCAGGAACCTTTCGTCACCGCCGACTTTTACGTCATCAATAACGAGCCTTACTGCGAGCACCATTACCACGAACAGAACGGTTCGCTGTGTCACGGCTGCAATCGCGGAATTGAAGGCCAGTATCTCGAGACAACAAGCTCCACGCGCTACGGCACCACAGATCGCAAATATCATCCAAGGTGTTTCACGTGTAGTGACTGTCGCCAAGTGTTGGTGGACGACTACTTCGAGATCCAGTCGAAAGTGTACTGTGAACGTCACGCGCTCTATGCCATGCGGTCGCAGCATCGACAGCAAGGACCGCCCACGACGGGCACGGCATTGGGTCCATATGGACAGTCTGATCGTCGACAGTTGATGGCTGAACGACGCACGACCCGGCTCATCAATCCGATGATGGCGTAGATCTTCCAGGAAACACCTGCACACCGACAACGACCACATTCGCTCTACTATCGACATTCACATCACTTGATCTCACTCGTTCCTCGAGGGAGAGCCGGATTTCTTCGAACGGATCTTCTAATCTGCTGCATTTGAGCGCTTGATTTCACCATACGCCCCATCGGCGTCGCATCGCATCGCATCCTTCATATCTCGAGCCTTGGTCACGACCGAGCTGTCGAGCATGATTTTCCTATTGACTCCGTTTTGGTGGCCTCATTATGTTCAAGAGAAGTTTTGCTTGTCGATACCCAGTCTCGTTCTTGTTGTACATTATCGTCCTTCTTAGCCATCATTTAGAGCGGGTGGAGGGTGGAGGAGTTGGGAGGAGATCAAGAGAATGAGGACAGCATTCGTGAGCGAAGCAAGATGTCGGCTAACGTTGTCACTCTTCATATCTGCCCAAGGCCTCGGAATTGCAAGATCAGTATTCACGATATATCTCGCTTTCCTTCGTACATCGTGACCATCCGTTCCATTCTTGACATCAAAGGCCGAATCGGGACGATCTTCGAACGATCCCTGTCGCTCCCGAAGTCGCACAAATACCGTCAACAGATCGCACAAGATTTGCGATTCTGGGCGATGACCAGGTTGACCTGGGAAATTGAGCACCTCCAGGCTTAATAGATTGTCATTGTCATGTGATGATACACTGGAGGGAGCAGAACACCGATCATCCTTGTTAGATATCCATTACGCTGCGTGAAGATCTCTACTTGGATGTACTGTTGCTTATCACTGTCCAGATTGGCTGGCCCGGCGACTTTGAGACGAGAACAGCCGTTTCAACAACGATGCACAGTGTGATGCACGAAGAGCATATAAATGATATAGACGTCACCTCGAAGGCTCGAACTTGTGGGAGCGGTCTCTTGTACTTTGGCTTTTCGCTCTTCAAGCTGGCTGCGATCGCAATGTTTGCTCCGTCCTCTATCATGATAGTTCGAGCAATCGAGACTGGAACCCGTCAAAAGAGTCAAAGTTTGTTCCGGAAAAACGACTCTTGGGCATCGACGGCACTCTCTATTTTTAAAGATTGGCGAACGATCGGAAACGTCACCCGTAGAGACAGCTCTCACGATCATTGTTTCGACTGGCACGGATGGCGACACACACGAAGCAAAGCGAGCGTAGGACGAACGCTGGCTGCGTGTCACCACAAGTGGACGTCCCAAGCTACTGGGTGAGGCTGGCGCCTCTGTCTCAGTCAGTGACTGGGAGGACGCGTGTATGCGTCTTCGATTTTGGGAGTTTGGCGAATGTGAGATGTCGACTTGTCGATCTTCGTTCTCGGCATGTTCATTTGGGGGTTCGGGATGGTACAGCCGGAGGGAGAGGTTGTCAACGTCTCCAAACGTTCCGACGTTCACGGAGCTCTTCAGGTATACATGGCCAGTACACACATATACGCCTCTGCGCCGGCCGCTGTCCTTCTCTGACGGCTGGCGGCGGGATCGGCAGACATCATCGACGCATGGTGGTGCAATTGCTCGGTTGGAGCGAGGAGTGGCATCTCAAATCAGTGAAAGGCTGGGATGGGGCGGTCGGGAAGCAGCACCAGGCCAGGGTTGGTGTGTGCTGTGTTTGTCGCACCCGCAGCTCAATCAGGAGCTCCTGTGCCCGTGATGATGCTGAGACGAGGATTGGAAGCCTCCGTCGGAGAGAAGCCCTACTAGTAGTGATTCTAGACTCTACGCTGTAGTGAGATCTGATTCTGAGCATATTCAATGGCGAGTGGGAGGGAGAGAGAAGAACGACGAACTCGCGGTCAAGACATCTCGACTGCGGCACCTCGAACCCATTCTCCCTCCGTCCTGTCATTTATGAGAATATACATCTATTCAAGTGGCCAGTCAATTCTCGCGAATACCACGAATGCTGGGCGAGGAGGCACAACCCTGCACTCTTTTACCCACTACCGAACCCGGCCAGCCCCCATCCCTCACTCTCATCGCACAACGCTCCGCTTCCTCCCCTCCAGACTCGCACCAAACGTCCCTTCCTCCCTTTTCCCTCTCTCTGTCCGGTCCCCGCCCTGCCACTCTTCGCTCTTGCCTCGCGATTTGTCCGTTCTTCCTCCCGTGACAAGAAGAGAGAGAGAGCAAGAAACATCATCAGCACCAAAGAGAACCCCAGCCCGCTAGCCTCTTTACTTTATTGGCCAAAGCGCAATAGCGGACCACTGCTTGTGGACGGATACGCCGATCTACTCCACCGGCCTACCGAAGTTACTGTGCGCGACACCAATCCGGAGTTCTCCTTGCCTCGCTCCTCCAACCTCACCTTTTGTGTTTCTCACGCCCACCTTTGGCTCTCCCGCATCGCCATCCACTCCCGGCGGCACTGCTCCCTGCCTCGCCGCCCCTTCGACTTGCTGCCGTCACACGTCGCGACCCTCGCCGCGATCCCGTACACCGCCTGTCAGCCTCTCTGCCCGCGACGGATATCGAAGGGAAATTCCGGCCGCCGCATCTTACACCTGAAACCAGCAGTGAACTGCACCGGTGCACCTTCTGGCCGCCTTTCTTCCGCGCAGTGGGCTCTACAGGTGAGTTCGAGACAAGTAATACCGGGTCCCTGAGGGTTGCATCTATGCCGAGCCGTCGCCGCTGGGATGACCGGGTCGCTCAATCGACCGTCTGTCGCGATGCTCCTCGCTCTGGATTGGCAGCTGCGTCGGCCATTGCAGCAGTCTGGAGAGATGCAGTTCCGACGGTCAGGCGACCGCGATGGCTGCGATCTTCATGCGAACCATCAGCAGACCGGCGCATGAAAAAACAACATTGCTGACGTTAATAATGTAGACCTTTTGATCACTCGACCTGAACCACAACACAAATCGATATACGTCTCTTCTACGCCTGAAGCTCTTACACCTCGCCTGCCGACACTCAATCGCGGCATCCGCCATCTCCTGCGCACATCGCTGCGCGACTACACGTCAAGATGGGTTGCGGTCAGAGTTCAGAGTCCAAGGAGGGCAAGCAACGCAATGAAGAGATTGAGAATCAGTTGAAGAGGGACAAAATGAATCTCCGGAATGAGATCAAGATGCTGCTATTGGGTGCAGGAGAATCGGGCAAATCGACGATACTCAAACAGATGAAGCTCATTCACGAGGGTGGATACTCGCGCGACGAACGAGAGAGCTTCCGCGAGATCATCTTTTCCAATACTGTGCAATCCATGCGCGTCATACTAGAGGCCATGGAGAGCTTAGAATTGCCATTGGATGATCAGCGAGCCGAGTACCACGTACAGACCATCTTCATGCAACCGGCGCAAATTGAAGGCGATGTCCTACCACCGGAGGTCGGTCAAGCCATCAAGACTCTGTGGTCAGACGCTGGCGTCCAGGCTGCGTTTCAGCGAAGCCGAGAATATCAACTCAACGACAGTGCGAAATACTACTTCGACTCGATCGACACCATTGCCTCGCCGACATACATTCCTTCCGACGCCGACGTCCTTCGCTCCCGTGTCAAGACGACTGGAATCACAGAAACGACTTTCATCATTGGAGATTTGACATATCGCATGTTTGACGTCGGTGGACAAAGATCCGAGCGAAAGAAGTGGATACACTGCTTTGAGAATGTCACAACGATTCTCTTCCTGGTGGCCATTTCCGAATATGACCAACTTCTGTTCGAGGATGAGACTGTGAATCGAATGCAAGAAGCGTTGACTCTGTTCGACTCCATTTGCAATAGTCGATGGTTCACCAAGACCAGCATCATTCTCTTCCTGAACAAGATCGATCGATTCAAGGAGAAGCTACCGGTGTCTCCGATGAAGAACTACTTCCCAGACTACGAAGGTGGACAGGACTATGGCGCGGCCTGCGACTACATTCTGAACCGATTCGTATCGTGAGTGTTGCTGACATTGAGAAATCGCTGCGATTGTGACTGCTAACGTGCCTCTCAGACTCAACCAACACCCAACGAAGCAAATTTACACCCACTTCACATGTGCGACCGATACGATGCAAATACGATTCGTCATGGCGGCAGTCAACGACATCATCATCCAAGAGAACCTGCGCATGTGCGGACTGATATAATCAGCCGTGTCTTGTACATCAATCTTGAGTGGTGGTGAGACGATCACATCTGAGGAGGCCGCGCACTCGAGTACGCCCAGGATCAGCACGAGCCGTGCTCAGTGTGGACTCCGTGCAATGGAGAACTTGGTGGCCAGATTCTTTCCCTCACACAACACTCACGCAAATACACAAATACACAAAGTCCTCCGCACTCCAATGGGACGGAAGGAATGAAGGTCGAAGAACATTATGGATACCAAACCGGAATGCGGCGTTTTCGCGAGGCGCAAGGAGACGTCTCGCTGTTTTCATTTGCCCCAGGCATTACTTAGCGCTGCGAGCAGATTTATTGCTTCCATTGCTCGTGCGATGGAGGATGGTCCAGGGAGGCGATTTGAAAATTCTCACGATATGAGGGGTGGAGGGTTCGAGAGCACGGGCAGTGCGAGAGATGGCCGAAGGAGAAATTCTGGTGCTCTTCTGGAGGCAAAAGAAGTGGTGTGAACGGGGGCGGATGGGGATGGACGGCTTCCGATGGCCGTGTGTGAGAGAGAGTATATCCCTAGTCCTTTTCACTAGCATGCGTAACTTGTTTTCCTCTGTTGATCCTGCCCAGGTATCTTCTTTCGGCATTGCGGCCTTGACCTGCAAAGTCCAGACAGTCGTATCTCGCGGCTTGCTCAACCGCTTTCTGAAGCTCTCTCTGCGGTTGGCATTGGGGTAGGGAACGATGTTGAACAGCCGCCTACCGCGTCCGGGCTTGCGCAGCTGGCTTAGCCGGGTCCTTCATCGCAAGCGGAGGTCACCTATCTGGAGGTCTGTCTGCCAGGCAGTGGACTAACAACTTCTGGGACAGATTCTGAGTCGGCGGACATTTGGCTTCGCATCTATCGATGCTCATGTCTCTCAAAATACCGACAAAGTACTTTGACCTTGTCATCTCCGCATCTACGCCATACCCAAATCAGGGTCTACTTTGCGACACGTCAACTACGTTCCTGCTACACTGCACGTTGGTGTCTCACGTCTGTGTCAGGAGAACCAAAGACGCATTTGGAATGCGCTAGCCATCTGAGCGCACGTCGGGTCTATTCGCGGACACCCTCGCTTTTCTCAAGTTCGCTCAGAATCGCCTCTCCGATCAAGAATCAGTGATTAGGTGCTGAAGCCAGGCCAACCCTTCGAAGATGGGCTTATGATGGACTTTGAAATGGGTGAGAAGGTGCTCGATCTTCGAGACTGTGAGTCTTGATGGCTCTCATCATGTTGTCTCATTGGCTTCGTGGACCCTCTGTTCCTCATACAGCTGCAACGCCGTCACGAAAAATACAAGCCAGGAACTTCCCTCTGCTCGAAACGCCTGGACCCTGGCGTTCGCGCGGTTCTTGCCTGACGACGATACTTACTGGAAGTCGTCATTGCAAGATGGAGTAATGTATAAGGCCAGCAGGATACGCTCCAACCGCTTCCTCCAAAATTCAATCACTTACCACAACCCGACCGACCAAAAATCCATATCTTTCCGCGTAATCGGGAACCTGTCCAAAACAATCACCAACAATGAAGACGGGCTCCATCATCGCGGCCACCGCCGTCTCCGTCGGAGTCATCGCTCACATGGTCGCGGTATGCTCCGACTGCCTTTCCTCCCTTCGACCATGCCACTAACGCAACACTTCTTCAGCAGAGCGGAACAACCGGCACAGACGGCGAGTCGCAAGGCCGCAACAACAGGGCGGGCAGATGCACTTGGTACGATTGGCCCTTTTTTGTCGAATTCCCTGACTGTCGTTTGGAAGAGAAAAAAAGTTGCGAAATGCTGACTCTCGTTCTACCCATTTAGCAAAAAGGGAAAGTGCAAATGCGCCAACGGACGGCGTGACTAGAGGACATGCACAATGGTTACTCGATGGGAGGATGCTGCTCTTGATGTCCTTCGAGGTCAAGAAGGGGTTTGCATGAGGCGGCAGGATATTGAAAAGTTGTTGGCGTTCAGGACGATTTTCTTTTCCTTTGGAGTTGGACTATTGCAACGTGTCGGACAATCGATGTCTGCTTCTCACCGCAGTCTGCAGTCTGAATAACATGTCTTCCTTTATGCTTCAATGTCCAACAGACCTTGTGCCCAACAGGCCTCGAGCCCGAGTGTGAGTCTGTCCATTGTCGCGTCTCAGCATCGTGCACAGCCAGCTGTCGAACTAGCTCCTCCTTCCTCGTCTCCGTTGTGAGACCACACCTTTCACCTTGATGCGCATGCGCTTTGTCTCAACATGTCAGAACGCAGCCTTTCTCCAGGTCGCCTGTCGCGCTCGATATATAGATGCAGCCGTAGCCCACCGAGTTGACTTTAATCTCGATAAAGAGGCACCTGTTTCCCACTTCTTCCTGTTGACTGCACAACCTTCGGGACCTTTCCGACATGATTCTTATCTGCCTAAAGAGCTCTTTCGGCGAGCAGACAGCTTCCTCATCGCGGCTTCCTTAATGACAAGCTCAGACGGACAGTCGTAGTCGACGAGTAGAGTACGACGTGTGCCTTTTTTTATGCGGTAGGGAGCGAAAGTGGGAGGGAAAGAGAGAGAGAGAGAGAGAAAGGGCAGAAACCTAATTGCAAGGAAGCTCATGTTGCACGCGAGCAATCTGAAGTAAATGTTGCGATGCCCGCGCTCACACAAGTGCAGGAAGAACGACAGAAATGACCAGAATGATGTTGAAGAAAGCGGAGAAGATCAAAAGCAAGGTGTAAAGTAATTTGAATCTTCATAATCGGCCGTCATGTGCATTCTTCTCACTCGGGTCTGTCTTCTCAGACTCTCATATCACTCCTTTCCGATTCTTTCCAATAGTGCACCCCTTCCTTTTCCTCTCCTCCATCTTCCTTTCCGTTCCGATAAGATAATGTTGTGGTTCAACCACTGTGTAAATATGCACAGAATAGAACATAGAACCCCTGCCACCACACGCCGCGCTGCGGTACGCGGTGGCCAACAAGTTCATACTCGAATATGGTTTTCGTTCTCCCATTCCTTCCCTCCCAATGCATCTATCGCCGATCAAAATCCAATCTGGTCATTCCCATTCGTTGCCAATCCGCGTCATTTCGCCAATCTAAAAGGCATAGGTCTTCCTCTTCTCAGCGGCATTAAGCACACCCATCATCATCTTCTTGCGATCCCCATCGCCACGCGCAGAAGGCGTCGCGGGAGTCGGCGGCTGCTTCCAGTCGTCGTTCTCGCTGCTAGACGCCGAGTTCAATGCAAAGTAGCCATCGGCGGAACCCTGGCTGCCGCGCTTCTCCTTCATCTCCGATCCGATCGGACTCATCTTGCGACTTCCGTTGCTCCCAAGAGATGCGGCATCGTCGCGCTCGCTGGTGGGACTACCGCCAGACGAGCAGGATGCACCGCGACGAGCGCCACCGGCCTTCATCAAGCTGTCGAGAGCACGACGGCGTTGGCGGGTCGCAAAGTTCTTGCTTCCCTCCATCTGGCTGGTGGGAGCAGCGGTAAGCTCCTCGAGCGGTGGAGGTCCTCGTGGCTGGCGGATGGGGTGCTCTCCGGCACGGGCGGCTCCGGGACCAAAGGTACCAGTCATGGGAGTCGGTGGAAAGACCGAACGTTGGGAGCCGAAGACAGCATTGGAAGAGGTCTTGGGACCGTCGCTGACGTTGGAATATGGATTGATGGCAAGAGAAGACGCCTTCTTGTGACCGCGACGGAAGGCGGTAGCAGATGGTGGCGGTAATGGCTCAACATGCTCGAGCGTGGTTGGTGGAGTGCCAGCATTCTTTGGTGGTGTGAAAGAGCGACCGTTGATTGGAGTGGAGCGCTCAGTGGCTGGAGGCGAGGCGCCGTTCGGTGATCCATAACGAGCTGGTGTGAATGCGTTGAGCATCTGCTGCTGATGCTGCGTCTGCTGGACGGGGGAGAAGTTCTGGTGAGCCTGCTGGAAATTCGGATCGACAGCGTATGTGTACCCTTGAATCGCAGCATTGTAGACAAGGTAGACTCCAGGTTGACCAGGAACCTCGATTGGAGCCGGCATCTGCTGCTGCTGCTGCTGCTGCTGTTGCTGAAGAGGGTAGAAGTTCTGCGAGCCCATAGAGCCCTGATGCTGGTGGTAAGAAGTTCGCTGGTTGTTGCCGTTACCGTTACCATTCAAACCCATGGTCTGTGTGGCCGCGGTGATGTTCGCAAGCTGTTGCTGCAATTGCTGCTGGCGCTGGGCAAGAAACATGCTGTGCATCTGCATCTGCTGGAGAACACTGGGATCCATCTCTTCCTGCTCGTAAACCGATGGAGGCGCGAGGACCTGTTCGGGAAGGGCGTACATCTGGCGCGCGGCGTTCATGGCGTACTGACTAGGCAAGTCGAATCCAGTGCCGGTAGCACTGTGAGGGACGGTTTGACCGCGGACATGACCTCCATAACTCTGATCTGCCCACTGGGAAGAGGAGATGTCGGAGGCGGAATGTTGGGACTGGTGGTAAGGAGCGGAAGCCGGGACTACTGGAGTCTTCGGCTGCGTGCGCAGACCTGCAAGCAGGTGAGAGCGGCTCGTGCGAGGAGTCGGGTTGTCGACCGAGTCCTCGTTGATGGGAGCGACCTTGGGTGGAAGGGCGACGCTCAGCCTTTTGGGGTTGAGGCGTGGGCCACGTCCAGCAAAGCCAGAACCCGGGAGACCGATGGCGTTGGAGGAGAAACCGTTGCCGGTGGTGTTGTTATTGTTGTAAGTCATTTGAGCAAGACCGCCAGTGCCAATGCTCATATTGTTCAGATCGTGGGATCCTGAGATGCGTAAAGTGCTGATGTCGTGAAATGCGTTGGTCGAAAAAAGCAAAATGTGATGCGGCGAGTATCGCAGCTGATGAGACTGACGAGAGTCTCAGGAGAAGCAGGTCGTGCGGATGCAGTCCGTAGCGGTGTCTTTCGTCGGGCTGCTAAATTAAGCCGGTCGAACAAAGGACGGTCGTGAAAATTACAAGATTACAGAATAGTAGGCCTCTTTGAAAGTCGGAGAAGCCAGTCGCCGCGACAATGAGTTCGACTCGTGTCGCAAATTGCCGTCGAAAGATGAAAAGTCCTCTGCCGAGTATGTGATAGCTGATGATCTTCGGCTGGTGTGTTGTGCCGAGAGATGTCGCGTTGATGGAGCGAGGTGTAAAGTATTATGGTATGTGGTCGTTGCAGGTCGAAGCGTGACAAGACACGGGCGCAGCACAGGTCTCTCTTTCGGTATGGGGATCTCGCAAGCAGGCGTGCTCGACACGCGTTTCCTTGGTGGAGACGTGGAAGGACTCGTGTCCGTTTTGTCTGCAGTCGGCGGTGGGTGGATCGAAGGAGCGCAGAGGAGAGGAATCGGATCAGGGGCGCGATCGAGCGTCGGTCGAAACGAAGGCGGGCGGCGCGGAGGTGGTGATGGCGAATGCGAGGAAATGGGATGCAAAGCGAAGTGCAACGGACGGACGGACGGCGAGCAGCAAAGGACGGTAAGGTAGTCAAAGGGAGAAGGAATGATGGCGGTGAGGTCTTGGAGATTGGAAGAGATGGGGACAAAAAAGCGACGTCTGGCCGGGATGATGGATTTCAGGCAGGAGCGAGACCAGCAGCAAGCCAGCAAGCCAGCAAGCCAGCAAGCACACGCAGTGACACAGACCACCCCAGGGCAGACCCTCTTCTCTCTTCTCTCTTCTCTCTCTCCGATCTCTCTCCCGTCGCTTTCAGTCCGCGTTAGTGCATCCGCCCCTGATCCAATCAACTCCAACACATTCATCGTCTCGTCACTGCATTGCATCCAATCATCACTGCATTGCATCCAATCATCACGTCGAGATGTGACAGATGTCGAGTGCTTGGTGAATGATTGACATGTCCCCCATGGTGAACCGTGAACATCAATTCCATCGAACATCGCGTGCGAAACACGCGACGACCGGGACATCACCATCCTCGTTCATTAGAAGCAGATCTCCACGGTTTGGGGACAAAGCCAACGGGTTCATCGTTTCAGATGTTTCGTCCCAGCCTTCCGCCCCCCGCCGTCGCAAAGGGGCTGATCGTCGGCTTCGGGAGCGGAGCCCTGCCCTGCGTGCCGCTAGAGGCTAGAGCCACCAACATCATCACGGCGCTTATTTCGTGCATGTCATTTGGTCATTGCTGGTTGGATTGGACTTGGGGCACACGACCAAACGATCGTACCTAAACACCTGTACATGACGGGAGTGTCTGGCAGTGCAGTCTCCCGCCGTCTCCAGTGCAACGGATGCGAGTGAGGCGAAGGAGGACGACACATTATGAACAAGGGAACTGTACCACACAGATCGCTCAAGCCTCGTCTTTGTCTGCCCTAGTCGCACAGATGTTCCAACCTGCAGCTGCGCGAAATATGACTGGCCAACCTCTTCAAAATGGCTGGACAAGTGCGTGCCAATACAATCGCAAGCTTGCATGCACAACCAAGTGCTCGACCAGGGATGTGCTGTCACTGTCCTGCGCGCGTCCCAGATGTGGAGCACTTCAGTGGAGTGCAGGTTGTGCTACGATCTAAAGAGCTATACATATCTGCTTGTGGTTGTACAGCAGCCTGCAAGCACTCTCTTTTGCTCTCCACTTCGGGGACAACTGCAGACGTGCAAAACCAATTCCGGCACAGCGCAAAGAGATCCGTATTCACCGGTCTAACTGGAGACGGTCTCATGCCACCAACATAATCACGGTGCCGGTTGCGAGGACGCATCCTATGCACATGTTTCTGGATCACGACCAAACATCCGCCACTGTGGTGATCAAAGCAGAAGGTTCCAATACTGTTGTAATTGCAGTATCGTGTGCTCGATCCACGCTCTGATATACTAAGCTGCCGCTATGCACAAAGTGTCCGAACAAGTCTCTCACAAATAACACACCCCATGCCGACATGCATCGCCAATGTCAATAATCAATCGTCAACTCCAACCAACTCAACGCGAATAGCCCGTCCACCGTGCCACCCTCTAAACATCCCTCACCCAACTCGCCGGCACAACTCCTTTGCCAGCTAGACTTTCAACCTCCACCCACCCATCCCCCGAATCACCCGCCACGAGCACCATCTTCTCGCCCTCCTCCATATCCGTCTCGCCCTCACCTCCCTTCGCATACGTATACAGCGCCACCACATGCTTGACCTTCTTCGCGCCTCTTCTCGGCGCGACAGCAGGTCCCTGCTTCTTTTTGCCCGTCGTGCTAGGCGTGTCGGAACCGGCCAGACTGACGGTTGACGCGGAGGCGGCTGCGGACGTCGGACGATCGTCGCCGAGTGGTGACTTGGAAGGTGGTGCAGGCGGGGCGAATTCAGCGTAGCTGCTCGGTACGAGACCCGGCACGGCGCCGAAGGAAGTAGGTCGGACTTTGATCCATCCTGATCCGTCGTCTGGTTCGACGAGGATGAAAGACTGGCCTTCGGTGATGGAAATTTCGCCTTCGCCGTTGGCCTGGTAGGTGTATAGCATTTTGCCGTGTTGTTCTTCCGCCGCGCCGCCATTGCTAGTGAGATATTGGGATGGCGGCGGTGCCATGACGCGCGGGCGATTGATGGGCGGAGGTCCTGCTGCGGCGGGTGGTGGACCGCTTTCGTCGATAGTCATGCCGGAGACGCTACGCTTGGCGCTCGCGGCGTAGCCGGAGCTGAGGGTGTTCATTGAGCCCATGGTGTCACTCCGTTGTAGGCCTGGCGCAGCGCTGCCGTGGGAGTGGCCGTTTTGAGCAGCGGCTGGCGCGGACGCCTGGGCTTGTGCTGCGGCTTGTCGTTGAGCTTTGACGGCCTTCTTCTGCTCTTTTGTGAGTTCTCCTGGACAGTCTGCTGGGACTTTGAGCTCGCACTTCGTGTGGCAGGTGAAACCACATTCTTCGCAGTTCATGCCCTTTGCGTTCAGACCCCAGAGCCGATCGCCGCACAAGTCGCAACTCGTGGGGATCTTGTAGGTTTGGTTCTTGAACGTGTGATTGCGAGCTCCCACGGATACATCGCCCACTCCTGCCAAAATCGTGCTGACCTCTACCTCTGCTGAAACCCTCTTTCTCTCCGCTTCGTGTAGCGCGTTTTGGTGCACGAATTGAGACCGCACCACTTCGACCTCATCCCGCTTATCCTTGCCCTCTCGGATCGCTTGTCGTACCCGTTTTGCGCCGTCGACCTCCCGCCGCTTCATGTCGCTTTCGCGCTTGAAGTCGCCCATTTGTGCTCTTGACTTGACCAATATGTTCATAAGGAAGGTCTTGCTCATAGGGTCCGAGGCCATCACATCGTCGTCGAGCCAAACTGGTGATGGCTCGAATGCAAAGTCTGGTGGATCCTGCCACGGGGATGCATTGTGTCGAACGAACATCATACTGTCTAAAACAGGGTTGTTGCGTGGAATTTCCGTCGATAAATGTTCCAGCAGCTGCGTCGATCGAGTGAGGACTTGTGTTTCCAGCGAAGCTGCTGTCGACCACAGATTGTTCAGAGCTGCAGTCTTGGTCTCTGCCAGAGCTTGAAGGGACTTGCATAGTCAGTACTTGTCCTGCAATTCGGGGCCTGCAATCTGGTAGCTTACATCGATCAGCTCTGGAACGTACTCGTGATAGTATCGTTCCTTCTGCTTATTGGTCACATTGATCGCGATCAAGTACAAGTTCTTTGCATTCCGCATCTCGCCCTGCTGTTGCTGAAACGCAGTTTGTGCCTTTGCCTTGCCATGGTCGAAACTGCTCTCCGTCTTCTTTCTTCGATTCTCCACTTCTTGACAGACACTGTCGTATTTGCTCTTTGCCTTCTTCAAGTCCGCATAGTTCGCATCTCTTTCCTTTTCCAACTTGCTCGCGTACTCGGCGTGCTGTTTCCGCAGGTCCTCATACTTCAAGCCCAGGTGTTTCAGAGGTTCGGCCAGGGAGGATACCAGTTGGTTCGAAAATCGATCGTGTTCGGCGGCTCGATTCTCCAATGTCGTGAGCTGAACAGTCCATGTAGTCATCGAAGCGCTCTCGAGGGAACCCGGTGTAACTGTAGGAGTGTCGCCAACACTGAGACTGCTGGTCTTCTTGGCCTTCTTCTCAAAGTACTTCTTCGCCAACGCACTCAACTTCTGGCTGTATTCCTTCTCGATCGCACTTCGTTCCCGGTAGAATTGTTGCATGTCGTCCAGCCATGCAATTCCACCTCCCACCCACGCATTGACTGGCTTGAAGCCATCTTTCAATTCGATCCCAAGTTGGGGATTGACTTCCAATTCAGCCATGATGTGTAGAGGAATGACAACCGACCGTCGCTAACAAAAGACGCTCAATGCCACCACATGACCCGCTATGTGATGTTTGTGTTGGCCGTCGTATGCCTTACCGGAAGGACGTCGTGACTGCAGTGATGAAAGGGGACCCACTTCACTGCCACGCAACATGCAGGCTTGGTGGGGAGTGAGGCTCTGCGGGACTCGCGGTCCCGTTCCGTGCCGTTTTCAATGGAGGGGTCCTCGGGGCAAAAAGTCCGAATGCATCAACCTCTCCCCACCTTCGACAACAACATCGTCAGAAACCATCACGTCGTTATTCTCATCTGTCATTGTCAGACAACTCTGAACCCCATTCATTCAGCTGCAATACACAATTGCGCTGCACCAAGCACACTCGTGCCGACAAAAAGTCAAGACACCCGGCGACCGCGCCGATTCTCACCCCACAGACCGCCGACATGTCGGACGACAAGCCAACTTCCACCGAGCCGGAGCTCTCAAAGCTTTCCATCTCCGCCGAACCCACCGAGAAGTCCTCCGAGAAGCCCAGCGCAAATGGCACCAACGCCAGCGCCGCCAGCTTCACTCCCGGCAAATTCAGCTGGGCCGACGAGTCCACCACACCTCCCAATGGAGCAGCTTCAGATGCGCCTGCAGCAGACGGCAAGATTTTGGACGATACGCAGAAAGATGGCGCTACCACCTGGATGTTGGGCTCGGAGGGACTCGATGAGCCGGAGTTTGATGTCAACGTGAAGCTGGCAGATCTGCAAGAAGATCCCAACAATCCTCTCTACTCGGTCAAGTCTTTCGACGAATTGAACCTGTAGGTGAATACTCAATGCGCGTCTTTCGAAGCATTTACTGACGATGCTATAGCAAAACCGAACTTCAAACCGGCCTCAAGATGATGAACTTCCGTCAGCCTTCCAAGATTCAGGAGCGCGCTCTGCCACTACTGCTGAAGGAACCCGCTACAAACTTCATCGGCCAATCGCAGTCGGGTACTGGCAAGACAGCAGCTTTTGTGCTCAACATGCTCCAACGAGTGGATCTCTCCAATTCCAAGCCACAAGCCATTGTGCTCGCTCCAACACGCGAATTGGCCAAGCAAATCGCTGCAGTCGCTACCCTTATGGGTGCCATGCTGGAGGGTAGTGGCCTGAAGATTCACGAAGCTATTCCCAATGTCAACACACGCAACCAACAAGTCGATGCTCAAATCGTCGTCGGTACTCCGGGCACCGTGATGGAACTTCTAAAGCGTCGCCTCCTCGACAGCCGCAACATCAAAGTCCTCACCCTCGACGAGGCTGACAACATGCTCGACCTCCAAGGCATGGGAGATCAGTGCAAACGCATCAAGCAGCAGCTTCCCAGGAACACGCAAATTGTCCTGTTCTCCGCCACGTTCCCCGACATGGTCAAAGGCTTCGCCGATGTCTTCGCCGCAAATGCCAACCAGATCACACTCGAGGTTGAGAAGCTCACCGTCAAGGGCATCAAGCAAATGTACCTCGACTGCAAGAACGACGAGGAGAAGTACTCTGCTCTGGTCAAATTCTACGGTCTCATGACCATCGCATCGTCGATCATCTTCGTCAAGCGCCGCGACACTGCTGCCGAGATTGAGCGCCGCATGACTGCAGAGGGACACAAGGTGGCTTCGCTCACGGGTGCATTGGAAGGCGAGAACAGAGATAAGGTCTTTGCTCGTTTCCGCTCCGGCGAAGCCAAGGTGCTCATCACCACTAACGTCTTGTCCCGCGGCATTGACGTGCAGACTGTGACAATGGTCATCAACTACGACATTCCAGAGACCGTTGATGGTCAACCTGACGCCGAGACCTACCTCCACCGTATTGGTCGCACTGGACGTTTCGGACGCACCGGCGCTGCTCTCAGCTTCGTCCACGACCGTCGCAGCTGGCAGGCTCTGATGGCGATCTGCAAGCACTTCAGCGTGGAGCCGACCAAGCTCGACACTACCGATTGGGATAATGTCGAGAAGCTGCTCAAGCAGGTGATGAAGAACTCTCGCAACGCCGTCTCCATGGACAGCATGTAATGGGCAGGAGGAGCGTGTATGGTTCGAGAGTGTTCAGCTTTGAGAACCGACGATTATGAAGAAGAAAGGAAACGATCAGGCTGAGCAGGGCGCATTCGGCGCAAGAGAGACATGAGGCATTGCGAATGGCTCCGGAAAAAGGATTTGTTTTGAGCGGCATTGCACCAGCGCACCCACTCTGATACCCAGCAGGATGCATCAAAGGTAGTTCAGATACCTAATGAAAATTTCGAGAAGACATGAGTGGCCTTCCGCTGGGATTCTCCGTGAAGATTTTGTGCCTGTATTCTGCTGCCGCAAGCCTCGGTCACTGGATCTGTTCGATTTACTGTTCGATCTGTAGGTCGAGCACACAGAGCCCAACGACTGGCACAGGTGCTACGTGGAGTTTCATCGCCCTCTTACAGCTTGCTCTGCAGACCCGACCCATCACCAATCTCCTTCGCCGCACGCTCACGAAGCTCCTTTCGCAACAGCTTTCCAGATGGGTTCTTCGGCTGTTCGCATTCAAAGTCAGCGTCGTCTGTCCATCGATGTCGCACGCGGTCCGCCAAGTGTACTCACAATCTCCTTGACCAATACCACACCGCCGGTCAACCGCTTATGCCGCGACACTCTCTCAGCCATCCACTCTGCGATTCCCTTCGGCGTCGCCTTCGATCCTTCTTTGACGACCGCGTACGCCCTCGGCGCTTCGTCGCCATTGATCGTCACGCCCACGACAGCCACATCGTCGACCTCCGGATGATCCAGCAGGAGTCCCTCCAACTCCGCCGGCGCCACTTGCAGGCCCTTGACTTTGATGAGCTGTGTCGATCCGTTAGCCTCAGTTCGGAATCACTGCAAACTATTACTCTCACCTCCTTCTTGCGATCCACAATCCACAGGAAACCGTCCTCATTGCGATAAGCAATATCACCCGTCTTCAACCACCGTCCCGGAGCGAACGTCTTGTCCGTCTCCTCGGGTTTACGCCAGTATCCGACGCAGATGTTGGGTCCGCGCACCCAAAGTTCGCCGCGCTCGCCGATGGGAACTTCCTTTTCGTTGTCGTCGACGATTTGAGCTTCGACGTTTGGGTTGAGTTCGCCGACGGCGCCGCTGAGGGCTTCCATGTCGGGTTCCCAGCCCATGGCGGAACAGGTCACCTCCGACATACCCCCTTTAAGATAACATCGTTAGCATAATTCCACTTCTATGATGGCCAGGACGTGGACTTGTTGGAAGGCATATACTCACATCCCTGCTTGACCTTGACTTTGCCCCGAAACTTTGTCTCAAACTCGGCGGTTGTCTCTTTGGCGAGTGGTGCCTAATATCGTCAGCGATAAAACGCAAGTCTCCTCGTGGCGTAGCTTTAACTCACAGCGCCCGAGCCAACCTCTTCCAGTGAGCTCAGATCGAATTTCTTAACTTCCGGTCGCTTCGTCAAAGCAACGACAATCGGAGGCACTGCAGACAAGCCCGTGACCTTGTACTTCTCGATCCACTGGCACAGCGTGATGAGATCAAACTTCCGCATCAAGTACTGAGGAACGCCCATCTTCGGGTAATTGATGCCAGCATAAGTCTGTCCGTATGCGTGGTACATCGGCAGGAAAGCAATGCCTCGCGCTCGCTTTTGCCAGTCCTTGTAGTCGCTCTTCAACTGATACACGTAGATCACCTGCATGCAGTTGGCGACGTAGTTGTAATGCGAAAGCTCGACGCCCTTCGGCAAACCAGTCGTGCCGCTCGAATAGTTGAGGACACAACACCTGTTCATCTGCTCATGAGTCTTGAACTCCTCCCACTTGAAACTGGCGCCGTCTTGGGGGGAGGCAACGAGCGAAGTCCAAGACTTGAGGCCGCCTGCGCCTTGCGCTTTGCCGTCGAACGCTGGGATGCCGTTGTCGAAGGAGAACACTCTATCGAGGGGCAGGTTGACCTCCTTTGCCGCCGCGAGTCCGGCGTCGAGGTTGGCTTCGCCCACGATGAAGAACGTTGCACCGGAGTCCTTGAGCTGATATGCAACCTCGCGAGCCACGTAGGTAGGGTTGGCACCCGTGAAGATGCCTCCCGCCATAATCGTTGCGAACTGCACGACGCTGAAGAATATCGTGTTGCCGCTGAACAACAGCAGGCGGTCACCGGGCTTGAAGCCGGCTCTCTTCAATCCCACAGCCAGTCGTTTGCTCCATTCCCGGTACGAATGCAGGGAGAGGTTGTACTCCGGTTGCTCGCCATCGATGATCACAGGCTTGTCATCCAATTGCGCCGTGGCTGACCCGAATCTGGAAGCGTGTCAGCGTGTTGTACAATGTCTGCCTGGAAAAGCCATTGCCGGATGAGAAAGGCGTCTTACAGGTATGTTGGCAGGGAGCATGCCGGGATGTCCAAATGCCATCTTGATTTCCAAGGCATTGCGGCGGTGTTGAGAAGATAGTAGTCGAGGCTTGATCGAAGATACCGCTTTTACTCCGGAAAGATCTTGAATCTGGATATCTCGAAGTCCTTGTCGCTGGACATATCCTCGCGCTTTGATCCCGGCTAAGCATGGCCGGAGATACCACTGCAAGACGGCCGAGGTGTATGCATTTTCGTGGGGTTCGTCAAGGATCGACCGAGGGCCCCAGATTTCGGAAGAACCTTGAAGCGGGCTGCACTAGGTTGTGCTCGGAGCCGCGTGGTGTTACCGTCCTGTTTTTCACAATCGACGGTTCGTATTCACATTGTGAGTCGCGATGCAGTACGCGTGCATTGCCGCGAGCTGTCGACGTTATTGTCGACGCCTGACGTTGTGTGGTGTAACGGTGAACGCCCGTTCGTGCCAAGGCTGGAGATTGCATAGTGGCCAACTATAGGAATGCCGTTGGTGCAATAATGAGAGGCAGATTGGTGATATGAATACCTGAGAACGTTGACATGACAGTCAGACATTGCCAATCAGAGTGACTTCCATTCATTGCGAGCAGATGATGAAGATAACCTGCAGGTGTGTTCTGTTGGCAGGAGCCTTGGAGAAGTAGTCGAAGATCGCCCAGAAGCATGCAAGCTGCAGTATGAACAAACTGTAGATGGAGCCTCGCCTAGTAGTCGGACTCGAACTCGGCTGCGTGCTGATTGTATGCTCATGAAGTTCATGCCGTGGCTCGTATTTGCAGGAGCAAACATTCGCCCTGGTCAATGCAAAAGTGCCGTGCGATGTAAATAGATTCTTCAACTGCTGACACGAAGGAGAAATGAACATCAGAACATGGGCAGAGTCCAGACACGTCACCGTCTTGGTGCAATGGTGCCAGACTGGGAATGTGCAGAAAGTCATGCCGGACTCCGGGCGGCGCGCGACGTTGCGCGAGCGTTGAGCGGCAATGCAAGTCGCGATATGCCGATAAACGTTCTTGATGACAGCTATGGCGATGTAGCGAAGAGCCAGACTCGTAGCGGAAACCAAATCGGGGCGACGCAACTGCCACGGTATGCATGCGTCGTTTGAGTGCTGAATGCGGGGCGCTTCGCGTGTCTCCTCACCCGGCGCCGGCCAGTGAGTGGAGATTTGTTCGTGACTCGCGAGGGATTTGTGGACTTGAGCGAGGCTTCACACGATGATACAGCGCTCGATTGTCAGGCACGAGAGGAGTCCATTGATGTGTATCAGGCGTGCTCCTTTCATGAGTCCAATGAACATATTGAGCTTCCGCAGCAGCTATGAGTAATGAGAAGACGACCGTTGTCCCATTCCATTCTCACGTACTTTGTGATGAACGACGGGATAAGAAGGTTTCTGTACCGCACCATCAACCCCTCGACCGCACCATCTCCCCAAAGACCCTGAAGATCACAACGGCCAGGGTCCAGCTGTCCAGTGGTCGTGCTCTGTCTCTGTCGGTCAAGAAAAACGATGGAATGAAACCACTGCTGGACCGGTGATATGGTGGGCCATTGTACGATGTTCGCACGCACCAGTGAGGAGGTGGACGAGAGCAGCATTGAACTGCCACTTGGCCCCTACAAATCAAGATTCCCACTATCGAATGAAGCTGCATATGCAAAGCAAGAAAGCGAGCACGCACTGCATCGTGAAAGTCCCGCCCCTGCAGTGGGATCAACGCAGCACTGCATAGTCTCAGAAGCAGATAGGCCACAGTCGCCTCGCAGTCGCCTTTGCATGTCTCTGGTCCTGCCGCATTCACAGCGATGACAACACTCTCTCTGCTGTTTCAGGATCGTGCTAGCGGCTCACTGCAACAGCAAACACGAGTGTGAGCCGTGATTACTGTGGTCGTCCGCCATGGCTCGCTTCACCGCGGGAGTCCGGTGAAGAGTTCTTGAATATACCGTAACAACGATTGTGAGACGCGGAATAGGATGCCACGATCCACCATGGTGATGGAGGGGTGACTTTGGGCATTATGGGAAGGCATCCGCGTCCACATTTTGCAACATGTGGAGCACATCTATGCAGGACCCCCGCCTTAGTGCTGCATGCAAGGGATGGCGATACAGCTCCGATGCCAACAGCCAATTACACGGCTCTGGTCGAGACGGCCATGCATATCTTCCCACCATGAGAGAACACGGACACGGATTGACCGAGAGAATACGGGGATGAAAGTTTCGTGGTTGCCGTCACAGCAACGATTGGCAGGTGCACTAGAACTAGTAACGTCAGCCGTCCGCGCGCGTGTCGCTTGTTGAGATTGGGACACAGGAGAGAGATTGGCGGCGGATTCATCGGATCTTGGCTGGGACTGCACTATTGCACGAAACTTGGAAGTACCTCTTTCGGTCAGTCTGGGCTGCGATTGGCATTGTCCAATGCGTGGCAGCTGGCACAATCATGCCGCGGGAGCAGTCGGGTGTTCTCGAGTATGTGCTGAAGATACGATACGAACACGATACGATATCATCATCACGAAATGCGTGCTCGAGATCGACTCCAGCATTGTTGGTCATGCTGTACTTATTATACGACATACCCATGCCTAGCCTCGTTGTCGGCGTGGGCAACCAGTGGTCCGACGAGACGAAGCTCCGCAGCAAGCTCATTTATTGTGGCGCTGCTCGACCAGGAACCCTCGTTTAGCCTTTGACGCTAGTGCACGCTGGTCGGGCTTTGTCTTGGTCTCTTCTAAGATGAGATGAGCGCAGCGCTTCCTTCTGAGATCTGCCTCCACCGCTCGTCAGGACCACCACCACCGGTCCAAACGACCCTCCCCTCCCCCGCCCTTCTTCTCCTTCTCATCATCATCCCGCCCGGGCACGTCGTGTTGCAGGCCAGCATCCGTTTGTGCCGTCGTCTTGGCCAGCGATCTATCCAGACGCTGCCGTCCGCTCTTTTGACACTGGTACACCTTCGAAAACACATCCTTCACAGTCTTTACTTCTGGACTCTGCACTGCCGCTCACTGTGCCTCAGACTTCCCTGCCTGGTGCAGCCTTCATCTACTCTGTATGGACACACCAACCGACCGGTCCGGCGCTTCGAGCGTATGCTGATACCTTGTCTAGATAATTTTGTCGACCGCGCCGCAATTTCCACTTCCATTGGCGCCATTCATACCCATTGAGACGATTCTCCCTGCTTGACCGCGCCTACTGCTCCTCTTCGATGAGTGAAGCAACCGATACGGTAACAACCTCCGACCCGTCCCTCATCCTCGATTCCACCCTCTGCGGAAAGGCGCAATCATGGCTGAGGTCGCCGTGTCCGGACAAGCGCGGTATTCGGACAATATGGGCAGCATGTCTTCTCCGCCGCAGATCGACATGATCCCGAATCCAAGATTCGTCTTTCCGATGCAATCGCAGGATGTGGAGAGCGTGGGGTTCAGCACACCCACAGCTTCGTCTCGCAGACGACCAATGTCGGTTCAGCTCAGTCCGAATGCGGAATCTCATCCTCGGACCGCCGGTGTCAAACACAATCGAGGAGTCTCTGCTCTACCCAGCTTCAGCTTCAGTGCCACTGATGCTTCTGGACTACATGAAGAGCAGCCCGACATCATGCAAGCCACGCCGCGTGGAGGTCATAGACGACAAGTCAGTGAACTTGGCGGCGGGAAGGGCGTATCTGGTGTCATTAGCTCGAGTCCGGGCAAGACCGAGTTGACACCGTCAACAGCCATTTCAACCACAGCCAAACCTGGCCACCGACATCGCCGATCAACCGCCATATCTGGACACGAATTGAGCCATTTCATGTCACCACCAGAGGCGCAGCCGCGGTTGAGCAGCAGTCTTCCCAGTACGCCTTTGGAGCATCCTGGCCATCTCTCGTCAACGGCGGTGACTCCGACAAGAGTGCAATTCGACGCGCCGTCCATGGCCGATTCGCCCACCCGGCCGTCGTCCAGACCTCGGGTAGAATTTTCGGACAACGTCGAGTACATCCCACGACCCCTATCGACAATATCATCCGAGACAGAAGGTTCCATGTCTACCATTCGCGGACACTCTGTTAACAACAGCATTTCTTCCATGTTGAGCCTGAGCACACCCAGTCCGCCCTCGGCGCGATCACGGACGACTTCTTTGGGAACTACACTGGAGAATGGTCCATGGTGCGCCCCACCCTCATCTTCACCTTTCCGTCGACCAGACGCGAGAGAGGGTGAATGGCTCAAAGTCAGCACTTCAGAGGGATCGCAGGATCGTCCACGCTCACAGCCAATCCTCAGCTCCCCGAAGCTCGCATTCGTTGTCGATGATGTTCCGCGAAAACCGCGTGCACCTCAAAGGAAGAGGCAATCCCTCGGCAACGCTCTTGGCTTTGATCGCCGACGGAGCGAACCTGTCATGGCCATGCATGTTGACGAGCCCTCGCGTCTGTCGGCTCTGTCCTTGCAGGAGTCCGCACCGGCAGTCACCGTTGCCCAGGGCGAGAGCGATGCCGACCAAGACCGGCGATCCTCGACGAGGCGTATCAAAGATTGGGCCGTGTCGAAGATTTCCAGAAAGTCGAGAGAAAGCTTCAAAAGTCAGTGCGACAACAGCTCGGTGTCCATCGCCTCGTCGACAACAACGAATGAGGGCGTCGTTCCCACCACTCCGCCAATCGAGGAAATGCCGGTGGCGGAGACTGACTTGGACGCAGTATTCAACCTCGAAGTTGAATCCGAGCCATCCGCAATCGCTCACGTGCCCTCCTTTATCGAAGTGAAGAAGCCAAACCTGACGCAGCGAAGCAGCTTCCCGTCTCCCGACACTGATGACTACGGTACCATGCTAGACTTGGACGCGGCGTTGGGACCGTTCAACACGTCCTCCTTGGGCTCCCAGCGACCACGACGTGGGCTCCATTCAAGCCGTGGTGTCCGCGAATTTGGCGGCATGGGAGGTCAGTTCGCACCCAGCCACAGCAGGACGTACAGCGCACCTGCCTTGGCTGCTTTCGACCATGGTAGAAGCTCGACGCCACCTCAGGCTGCTATGGCAGATGTGTTCGAGGAAGAGGAGGAAGACGAGGCCGCTGCCAACCGCATGGTCCGACCAGACAGCCCGCATGCTGGCAACGTCGATGATCATTCGGCATTGGGAGTTCACCTCGTTGAGACGGCAGATCTTGCTCTCACGGACGTCACCGCGACGCCAAATTTAGATGATGGCTGGGAGATTCCCGCATCATCATACTCAAGCCGGAGTCCTCATCTGTCAGCACCTATGCTCGAGCGACGCCCATCATCCATCATCGAAGATACCATTCCCGAGGAGTGCAGCCCCATCGAGCCCGCAATCGTCGAGTCCTACGAAGAGCCCAGAGCGTCTTCGCTTACGAAATCATCCGACAGCAGTGAAGCTTCCACTATTTTGGGAGCACCCATTGAGATACTAGCTCTGCCTGTTGGTCAGACCTGCGAGAAGACACACGAGACGTACAATTCGTCGGCATTCTCCTCTCCGGATTTCAATCGCCGACAGAGCTCATTCGACACATCTCGCGTCGGCACATCAGCATCCTCCATCACGGACAATCGCACCATGAGCTCTTACACCACCCTCGACCACTCGCATGAAGTCCGCGGGTCTGTCGACGATGTTCCATCCCTGACCAGCAGTCGCTCCACCATGATGAGCATGCTGCATGCGAATCTGTCGCGGCGCGATGTGGGCGGCAGTCGGACACCCTCGGTCAATTCTAGCTCTCAGAACTTGGCCTCTGCACAACAGCGCAAGCGTTCTAGCATTCACAGCTTGTCGCAATTGATGGGAGGAACGTTTGGTTCCCGGCCGACCGGAACCGAAGACGGTCGACCACGAACGTCGATGTCTTCGGCCTTGACCGCAGGTCCCAAGAAGAAGGAGCATCGGCTCAAGAAGCTCATGTTTTGGAAGTCGAAGCATCGACAATCCGGCACGTCGACTTCATCATAGATGGTAGCATCTCACCGGCAGCGCGGACTACACACGTCCGCGCCCATGTTTCTTTTTAACGACATACTTAATTGACGAGCGTTATGGCATTTCCAAAGGTCGCATTCGGCGACTCACGAGCAAGGGAGGACACGACGTTTTCTGTTGGATGAGGTACAACCATTTCACGTACGAGAGAGCGGCGAGGAGGAAGGCGTTGACATTTTGCTGGAGTTTCGAAGATTACGTAGACGGGAAGAAGTTCACGACTTCGGGCTGATGGGAAGGGTATGAGTTTTCATTTCCATGCACGGACGGGGTGGACTGGCACTTTTACTCGTGGTGTCTTGAAGGGCAGACATCAGCCGGAGGAAGACTTGATAGGAACTCACCACGAGCGATGTGGACGCACAAGTAGCATACATAGAACACAATTGATGAACCATTGTGGTTGCAAAGTCCTCGCATTAATCTCTCCAGCGGCATGGATCGAGTCCTTGGCATGGCGAAGTTTGTAGTAATGATCGTAAACGTGGGAATGACACTTATGACGATGTGCTCATCTAGGCATGCCCGAGCCAGGAGTTGATACAAGCGGAGCATAATCCGAGTGTAGTATTGTACTAGATACATGATCCCGGCTCGTGAAGTGGAGATTTTGATTGGGAGGGCTGTGTAAAAGGTCCACGTCCACCCGTGAACGCGTGTCCCTCGGAGGGTTCAAGTGGTATGTATTCACGACCTATGAACACAGCTCCAGGCCGTTGGATGGTCTTGCGTCGCTACAGCCCCATCATCCGGATTGCGAACAGCAAATCGTTAAGCAGAAGGGGACCCTCTTACGTAGATCCGTATTCGAAGGTCAAGATCGGTCCGTTTCAAGCCGTCGAAACAGTGGTGATGTTCGTCGAGGAGAAACTCCGGCGACTTGAGGTCTCGCTTGGCGGTCTGCCGATCTCAACCTTAAGCCCTTCCAAGCAGTACTGTGGTGCAGTGTGATTGGTGGGCGCGGAGAGAAAAGCCTCTTGGTTCGGAGCTTGAACGCGAGAAAAGGGGAATTGGCACAAGCTTGGGTGACCTTGTGGTCTTAGCCGGGATTAGCTAAGGAAGCGTCGTGTCCTCGTTCGATCCGATGTTTCCATTCTCGTTGGGGGCGTGAGAGACTAGAGAGGCGTGTCTGGTCTTTCGTCTTTCAATCTCAAAGTCTCCTGGAAGTCTTCTCCTTCTTCTTTCCCTTCCACCATCCTTCTTTCTCTATTATCGCGACTTCTCTCGCCCTTTTCTCATTCGTTACTACCACCTCTCATCGTCTCTCATTCGCTTCGAGACGACTTTACATCCTCACTCACTTCTCCGCCGTGATCCGTCACGCGACCGACTTTTCGAACCAATCAATACTTTTAATTCAACGACACGACACACATCATGAAGGGCTCAATCGCTATCCTCGCGGCTACGGCTGCCATGGCCAACGCTGCTGCTGCTCCCGCTCCGGTTGCTGCCAACAAGGCATCGAGCTCCAGCTCCGGATCGCTTCAAGCGGTCGAGGTCAGAGGCAATGGTATGGAATCCGAAAGGAGACAGAGACAGACATTCACTGACATCTTGCACAGCATTCTTTGCGGGCGACAACCGCTTCTACATCCGCGGTGTCGACTACCAACCCGGCGGCTCCTCCAAGGCCGCAGACCCCATCGCCGACGTCGATGGCTGCAAGCGCGACATCGAGGAGTTCAAGAAGCTGGGAATCAACACGGTCCGTGTGTACACTGTCGACAACACCGCCAACCACGACGAGTGCATGTCCGCTCTGGCAGATGCTGGCATCTACCTTGCGCTCGATGTCAACACTCCCAAGTACTCGATCAACCGTGCCGACCCAGCGGCGTCCTACAACCCCACCTACCTGCAGAGCATCTTCGCGACCATTGATGCGTTTGCAAACTACGACAACACCCTTCTCTTCTTCTCCGGTAACGAGGTCATCAACGCCGACAACAACACCAACTGTGCGCCCTACATCAAGGCCGTTACTCGTGACATGAGGCAATACATTGGGAGCCGGGGATACCGCAAGGTTCCTGTGGGTTACTCCGCTGCGGACGTCGAAAGCAACCGTTTCGAGATGGCACAGTACATGAACTGCGGAACCGACGATCAGCGCAGTGACTTTTACGCTTTCAACGACTACTCCTGGTGCAGCCCATCGTCTTTCGAGAAGTCTGGCTGGGACCAAAAGGTCAAGCAATACGGCGACTACAGCATTCCTCTTTTGTGAGTTGAGCGCTTTTCCGCATCATTCCGACCCACCACTGACCATGTATCTAGCCTCTCCGAATACGGCTGCATCACCAACACGCGTGACTTTGGCGAAGTCGCATCTCTGTACAGCGACGATATGACATCCGTCTACTCCGGCGGTCTCGTCTACGAGTACTCTGAGGAAGGCCAGGGCTATGGTCTCGTGAAGATTAGCGGCGGCCAAGTCACCGAAAAGGACGACTTCGACGCCCTCAGCAAAGCTCTGTCGGGCACCAAGGCTCCTCAGGGCGATGGCGGATACAAGTCCAGCGGCCAGGCCAGCGAGTGCCCATCCACCAGCGACACTTGGGAGGTCACCGACTTCACCGGCACCGATCTCCCAGCCATGCCCGATGGCGCGGAGAAGTACATGAGCCAAGGCGCCGGCGCCGGTCCCGGTCTCAAGGGTGATGGATCTCAGAACGCTGGAGGCGAGTCTACTGGAACCGCCACTGCTGGTAGCGGAACCGTCACTGCGACGGGCAAGGCCAAGCCGTCGGGATCCAAGGGCGCCGCCTCGTCTGTGCACATGGGCGAGATGTCGTACGCTCCATTCGTCATGACCGGACTGGTGGCTATGTTCTCGCTGTTTGGCGCGGCACTTTTGTAGATGGGAAGAGGTACATACTGCATAATTCTGGCGTAAAAAGGGCCTGGGCATGAACGACGGAATCAGAACCAGATTGAGTGAATTTTTTCTCTCCGTGTTTCTTTGTCGATTCTTTAGCGGTGTCTTTCTGGGTTACCCGCTCCCACAAAACGGTCATGATTGTTGTTTAGTTTGGAAAACCATTTTTATACTCTCGCTTCTTCTGTTCGTGGTCTGGAGATTTCAACAAGTTCGTTTTCTTGGCATGCAGTTTGAAGATCAAAGATGTCCCTCTTGACTGATGGTACGAGATTGCAGACATGGCAGCCCGGTGGATCGTTGCCAAAGACCTTCGAGAAGCACGATGCATGCATATCGATCCTCTCCCACATCGCAGATAGCGCCCTTCCTCCCCTCCTCCGCCGTCGCAGTCTGATTCCATCCATCTTTGCTGTCTGCCTTCCTCCTCCTCCTCCTCCTCCTCCCACTTAATCAATGCAATTCGTGCACTTTCCGTTGGAACTGTCGTCACACGCCACATCAGCATCCGTCGCCCAGCCAGGCCATTCCCGTCCGTTCCTTCCGAAAGGGAAAGGCAACCCAGGGAGAAAAGAAGAACGAGTAGCTTACCACATCCCTCCGGTTTGCCCTCTTTCCTGGCAGTTCTTTTCGCACGGGTCATCGTTGGCGCAGTGGATCTATGATGATCGTTGAGTTGAGGATGAGCGTCGTCGAGAGGCTCCACACAGGAATGGGAGGGAGGTGGGTTGGTTGATTGAGGAGAGGAGGGGAGGACGTACCACTGCGATGGTGGGTGCGATCATCAGGCCCGCGATGAGGGCAGTGAGCAGGGTGGTGAAGAACTTCATTGCTCGGGAGATTGTTTTTGTGTCTTGGAAGTGGGATGGTGGGCTTTTGGCTTGTTGTGTGTGGAGAGAATCGATGTCGGTATCGGGCTTGGACTGTGGATGTGAAGCGGACTGGCCTGATCCTTTTATGTTCTTCTTCTTCGCTCAGGAATCCGACGGATCACGACTCCGGCTCGACGCGGGAATTCAGACCGGCGTCTCAGACGGTGCGGCTCGAGCTGAAGGGATGTGCGGATCGAGGCGGATCCGTGCGTGCCCTCGAGACTTGAGATCGCGAGTTACTGTACAGGACAGCAGAGACGATCGATTACTCCCAGTGCTGAGAACACGGCGATAAGCTTCGGCAACAGTAAGCGCTTCCCCTGTAACAGTTCGGAAGCAAATCGTTGGATTCCATCCATCCATCCATCCATCCGTCGCGATCCGGTCACGGGAAGAGAGTCTTTACACAGGATCTCGACCAATGGGGGTTGTTCTCCTCGTCTTTGAGAAAGGCATGTTTGCGGGGAACAAGAGAACATGGGGTGTTCGGGGGATTGTTTGAGGATGGGATGAGGTCAACGTTGTGGGTGGAGGCGAGACGTTATGGCATTTCGAGTCGAACCCGAGAAAACCCCATGTTCTGGCCCACCAGAGCGGCAGAAGTCCTTGACCACGACAACAATCGCCACCTCTCTCCTGTCACCAACAGGCGCCATCATCCCGCCCTCCAAAGTCTGACCCCGGTGACGGGCTCCAGGCCAGGTACGAGATGTGAAGGCTTTTAGCTCGCCGATGTCGACGTCGTGGAACCGAGTCTTGCCCTCGTTATTCCTTAAAGGAAAGAAGTCCTCGGTGCCCAAAGATGCTTGTTCGTCATCTCTTTGAAACGTGGAGACATCTTTGACGATGCGGTTCTGCCTCTGATGAAAGTGGAAAGCCTGACGCCTGACTCTGCAAGCAAGTCGAAGTGAAAGCTGACGGACAGGAAAGTCGATGAGATAGCGAGATAGCCGTAATGGATGGCAAAACTGTCCAAGAAAGCATGCAGCCAGACCATCCATCTTCAAACCTGTCCATCAATCCTCCAACATGCCCGCCTTCCGCCTTCCCCAGATCTCATCTGCATCTCTCCTCCCTAATGTCTCCGGCACATAGAGCGCCACGAATCCGGCAAAGAAAACTGCCGCGCCTGCGAACAAGAAATACACTTGTCCCTTTCCCATTGCCGCATTGACGACAGGGAAGAACTGCGCCACGACAAACGTCGCGGTCCAGTTCGCCGCCAGAGCCCACGATTGCGTAGCCCCCACAGCTTCAGAGGATGCCAGTTCGGAGGCGAGGATGAAAGGAATCGGACCGAGGCCGAAACCGAAGGAGGCGACGAAGAGGATCACTGCGATGGCAGACAGAACAGGGATAGATCGCATTATACCCACGGCGAGGAGAAGAGAAGAGACGCCCATACCGGAGATTGAAGCGATGAGGCAGGGCTTGCGGCCGAGGCGGTCGACGAGGGGAGCGCAGGAGGTGGTGATGATGACGTTGACCGCGGCAACGAGGACGTTGAGAAGGGCGGCGTTGGTGGTTAGGAGGTCGGAAAGGAGGGAGACGCCGTACATGACTATGCTGTTGATGCCGGTGAATTGTTGGGCGATCATGATTGTCACGACAGCGATGACAGCGGAGCGGTGGTCTGGGTGAGAGAGGACGGCGAGTGGGCCGATGGTGGGTGGTGCTTCGTGGGTAGAGGAGGAAGCGAGAAGGGTCTCTTCTTCTTCGTTTGCATTGGCGTTGTGGGCAGATGTCCAGGTGGAGGTCTCATCCGAGATATCGACTTTATGCCCACGGAGCTTTTGTAGAATCGTCTTTGCTTGAGAGGTTTTGCCATGGTCTGCAAGCCACTGTGGGCTTTCTTGTCCAGCAAGGCCGAGGGATATGGTCTGCACGAGAGCGATAGCTCCGCCGACTCCCAAGATGACCCTCCACATTTGTCCTCTGCTCAGGAACAGTCCCAATGCCTGTGTAATGAGAATGCCCATGTTGGTCATGATCTGAGTGAAAGCTCCAAATAGTCCTCTCTTGTCCGGTGGTGAGATCTCGCTGATGTAGATGGGTACCACCACAGTCGCCATTCCCGCTCCTATTCCTGACAGAAGTCTTCCCACGGTCATGACACCAATGCTAGATGCTGCTGCTTCGAAGACAGGTCCGACCACGGCGAACATGCCTGAGATCAACATCGCTCGTAGTCGACCATATTTCGTTGTGATGGGTCCCGCGGAGAGAGCTCCTATGAGGCCGCCAAGGGTGAAGGAAGACGACACGAGGCCGAACTGGGAGGGGTTCATGCGGATGCATTGTGAGAAGCTTGTGGATGTAGTGCCGTGGATGCTCTTTTTGGCGCAGGTGATGACTTCGGCGGGAGCGTTGAGTTCGGCGAGGTGGTAGCCGAAGAGAAGAGGACCGAGAGTTGCGGTGAGGAGGAGGTAGATGAAGTAAGGCGTGAGGTCGCGCAGAGGACCGGTCATGTTTGGTGAGTGTTGATGTGACATGAGGGAGATGCGTGAAACTACATCGGTGTTGCGAGCGGATCGGATGAAGACACGGCTTCTGTCGTTCTCTCACATTCTCCTTGTCGTCAATGAGTAATAAGTCATCGACATTCACAGACCAGCTGTGATCGAGGTGTGGAGTTTGGTTGGTGAAGTCGAAGCTCTCGTTAGACGAGAGATGAAAGGAAGCTCTCCCGTCGAGGTTGGACCCCGCTGGCTGACCTTGACTGTGATAGTTCTACGGGGATGGAGACGGGATGGTCAGACGATGCATCATGTGGTGCGACGTGGAGGATGACGGGAAGACACATGTCGTCTGTTCCTCCATCATCACCATTCTATACTGTAGATATTGTGCAGTCAATCGAGATATTCGCAGGCCATCTCTTTCGAGTCGCTCGTTCCAAGCTCTGCTCTTCCCCAACTGGACCAGGACAGGACAAGACATGCAAGCCACCATGTCCAAGACCAAGACACGGCCCATGAGCTTGTCGGCGGCTTCCCGACCTTGAAGCTGTTGTGTCCGACCAGGCATCATCGTTGTTGTTTATTCCTTCCACCATGGAATCAACGACCGACGACAACCCTCTCTCGGCCGACGGCGGAGGAGCAGCAACGATGGGTCCGCCGTCAATGTCATCAGGGACAGGAGGATCCGCGCCTGCTACGGCGACTACTACTAGTTCGAGAGTTGCGGCTAGTGGCAGCTCTATGCGGATTCATCCTCCACGGACCGCGAATACCACCAACGTCTCCAACACGCTCAAACGGACCGCCCAGGCTGCTTTCGAGGGTGAGTCCCGTCTGACGTGGGATGCGATCCATCCATTCATTGATTGATCATCACCTCACATTGCCCATCGTCTTCTTGAAACACGGCTACAAGCAGGACGACATCTGCCGTGCATCGTCAGCGTGATTGATTGACAACAAGGAAGACATCCTTCTCCATCATCCTCAATGCTAATCGTAGCTCCGACTGTGGCTGTACTCCCCATGCTCGACCATCCGCTCCTTTCCCACACATATCAAGACCACCAATCCACACAAACATGAGCTTATAGTCCTTCCACAGAGGCGCCGGACACTCCTCCGCTCGCCAGGATGAGCGGCACTCCATACGCTCCCCAACGGCACATCAACGACAACTATGACATCGTGGGATTCATCAGCAGTGGCACCTATGGTCGCGTCTACAAAGCCATCCACAAACGAGCTGTCTCCAACCCACCCGCCAAGCATCCCGATGGCCGCAACATCGAAGCCTTCGCCATCAAGAAATTCAAACCGGACAAAGAAGGCGAAGTCCAATACACCGGCATCTCCCAGTCTGCCATTCGAGAAATGGCCCTCTGCACCGAGCTGAGCCATCCCGCCCTCATCCATCTCGTGGAGATCATCCTCGAGTCAAAATGCATCTTCATGGTCTTCGAATACGCCGAACACGACCTCCTCCAAATCATTCACCATCACTCCCTTCTTCCTCGCACACCGATCCCGGCCTCCACCCTCCGCTCCTGCATGTACCAGATCTTCTCCGGTCTCCTCTATCTCCACCGCAATTGGGTCGTACACCGCGACCTCAAACCCGCCAATATCATGGTCACTTCCTCCGGCGCCATCAAAATCGGCGACCTCGGCCTCGCCCGCTTGTTCTACAAACCACTCCACGCCCTCTTTTCCGGCGACAAGGTCGTTGTAACAATCTGGTATCGTGCGCCGGAGCTCTTGCTGGGAAGCCGGCACTACACTCCTGCCATCGACCTGTGGGCGGTGGGGTGCATCTTCGCCGAACTCCTGTCTTTGCGGCCGATTTTCAAAGGTGAGGAAGCCAAGCAAGACTCGAAAAAGGCCGTGCCGTTTCAACGCAATCAGATGGGGAAGATAGGGGAGATTCTCGGCTTGCCCAAGAAGTCAGAATGGCCGTTACTATCCGCCATGCCGGAGTTTCCCAACTTGCAAACCGTGGCCATGCATGCCCCAAATGTCAACCGTCCCCTCGGATTGACGAAATGGTACCGCAGCACGGTGCAGAATAACAACTACGGCGGTGGTGGTCCACCCGACGAAAGTGCATTAGACCTCCTGCGAAAACTCCTCGAGTACGACCCGCTGAAGAGACTGACGGCGGAGCAAGCGTTGAAACATCCGTACTTTGTCGGAGGAGGAGCAGAGAGTGCTGGAGGGAAAGCGTCGACGCCGAGTTGGAACTGTTTCGAGGGTCTGGAGACGAAGTATCCCGCGCGGAAAGTGAGTACAGAGGCGCATGAGATTGCGACGGGAGGAGGGACCATGTCGGGACAGAAGAGGAGTGTTGTCAATGATGACTTGGGGAGGCCGGGGAAGAAGGCGAGGGAGATTTGATATGGCATTGGGGATTTTATAGGGCGGAGAACATTTGATCGGGCGTTATCCTGATAGCGATTGTGTGCTTGCTACGTGGCTTTTGGGATTTTTCTGAGCGGGAGTGTCGCGGTATCATCGAAGATCACCCGCACGGAGCGGTGGTGGGCAGCATTTGCTTTGGAATTTCGTGCTGATGGCGTTTGACAGATCGATTTGTCACGTAACAAGGATATCAAGCCAAGAAGGCAGAATGAGGCGATCATGGGATGGCTTGGTGGAGTTGTAGAGGTTGGAGGACATCATCATCATCATCGAGTTGTGGAGATATTGAAGGTCATCATCTTCATTATTATGAACGGTCATAAGGACAACAGCATGCAGACCAGAGATGGAACAATTCCATATTTTCTTACAACCTCTCTTCCCTCTCATTCCTCTCATTCAGTCAAAGTCCCGCCTTCAACGGACTCAATCCATACGTCTCCCAAAACTCCCTCGAATCATACGCTCTTCCCAAAGTCTCCATACTCCTCGGCAAAGCTCTGACACACTCCTCTCGCATCAACTCATACACCCATCGACTCTGCTCCGACGGCTTCCTCCCCGCATCCTCCCCTCTTCCCACATCCGCCCACCGCGCAAACAACATCCACCAATCATACACGAACCCATCCGTCAGCATCCACCTCTGCCCCTTACTCACCTTCCACTCCCTGGTAATGACACCCACAATCCCCCGTGCAACATCCTCCCCATGTACCAGATGCACGCTCTTCTTCCCCTTCACCGCCTCCTTGGTCGTCGCCACTCGGGGCACCCAATTCCTCGCATCCCTCTCCCCGCCCCACAGTCCCGCGAGGTTGAGCACGCATCCATCCAACTTGAGCAATTCGTCCTCCGCCACGGCCCGCGCGTTGGAGGTATCGTACTTTGTCTTCCGCGTGACCCACACCCCTTCGTCGTGACCGCGGGGGATCTGCCAGATTCCCGTCGATCCCAATTGGATGAAGCCCGCTTTCACTCCGTGAGCCTTTTCGTAGCCGTGGATCAGGGTGGAGGATTGGCCCGTGCCGGTGAGGGGGAAGGTGACGAGGACGTGTTTCGCAGTAGGGAGGGAGGAGAATTGATTTTTCTTCTCGGTCGTGGTAGAGGAGGAGGACGGGTCGAAGGACCATTGAATCGTGTCGGCGCCGGCGACTTTGCGGCCGTCGCGGGTGGTGGCGGCAAAGGTGAGGTTGTGGGATTGGAGGAGGGGGATGAGGAAGGTCGAGGTCCAGCCTGCGCCGAGGATGAGGAGGTCGAGGTCGTGGGAGGGCATTGTCAGTGACAACAGAGGTGGGTGCTGGTTGTGAGTTTGATGATCGAGAGCGAAAATGCTCAGGTTCGGGGGTGGGTGGTTCACATCTTATTAGAGTTACTGGATCGTGAACGGTCTGGATTGATAGAGCTTGGGAAGTGTGAGAGAGCGTCATCGGTCGGACTCAGCTCCGCCGGAAATAGCTCTCTCTCCATTGAACATTTTGAAGCATCCCATCCCTTCCTCACCTCATCACCAGCACCTCCCTGATCCTCAACATGGCCCGCCTCTCTGGTCTTCAGCGAGATGTGCTCTCCCTCTACCGACGATGTCTCCGCTCCGCTCGCACAAAAACCGCCCACCGCGCGAATTTCGAGGCCTTTGCCCGGCAAGAGTTTGAGAAGAACATTGGCTTGAATAAGAAGGATTTCGCGACCATTGAGTTCTTGGTCCGAAAGGGGACGAGACAGGTCGAGACGTATGAGGCGCCGGGGATTACGAATGTTGCCGGGTGGGGAAGATGAGAGTGAAGCAGGTTGAGAAGACATATTCTGCTTCGATGGATGTGGACATGCATCCGCAAAGGCTGCCTTGATCGGCTCTGCCATGCACTGGAAAGAGTCAAACAATACAACCGTGTGGTGAGTTGGACCCTCTCCTTCAATCCTCTCCGTCTAATGATTACGAAATAAAGAATTCTGCAATGCTGAACGTTCTCTCGGGAGCGAAATGTGGATTATTCTAACACTACACTTGATATGAAGATGTTGCAACCATTCATCTTTGCACCCGGAATTTTTTCGAGGAGATCACGGCTGACTTGATTCCTTTCCAGTCCCCGTCGATCGGACTACTCCTCAGGACTGTCACCGAACAAGAGCGGGCTAGCATGCTCGCCATACCGGCCACCGACGATTGTCACGCTCGCCAGCAGACTCTCAATCTCCTTGAGATCATTCTCGCTGAGCTCGATCTCGACCATATTCTCCTTGATCCTCTCGGAGGTCGTGGCTCCCGGGATCGGAATGATAGTCGGCAGTCCGTTCCTTCGGCTCTGCGCCCGGACCCATGCGAGTCCGACCTGCCCGGGTGTGCACTTCTTGCGTTGAGCAATCTTCTCCAGTTCGTGCACGAGCTCGAGGTTCTTTTCAAAATTCTCGGGTTGGAAGCGAGGCACCGTGCGGCGCATGTCTTTCTCGGGTATGTCTGGTGGATTCACGTTAGTCCTATTCACGGCGCGCGATACCACGGTACATACCGTCGATGCTCCTGATCTGGCCCGTCAAGAAACCCCTGCCGAGGGGAGAGTACGCCACGAGTGGGATGTCGAGATCAGCGCAAGCCTTGGCCACGCCATTGTCGAGGATCGTCGTTTCCCAGAGCGAGAATTCCACTTCGACCGCGGAGACCTTGACCACCTTCGCAGCTCGGCGAATGGTGTTGGCACTGCACTCGGATAGACTAATACCTCCAAGCTTGCCCGCTTTGATGTACTCATTCGCGGCCCTCATGGTCACCTCGACGGGAACGTTGGGATCCACACGCGCCGCTTCCCATATGTCAAGTTTCTTCTTGCCCTGCGGGAATGAAGTTTTATCGTCAGCGGATGTCTCAAGACATTCATGGAAGCGGGAGGCTTCGAGAGACGAACTCTAGTCTTCGAGGCTCGCATTACTTACGTCCAGCACGCGCAGGCACTCGTCGATGCTGCGGCGGGTGTTTTCCGCGCTGCCGTCCGGTTCCAGTTTACCGACTGCCATGCCACCTTTGATGGAGATCACGACTTTGGAGGCGTCGCCGGGATACTTGGTGAAGTACTCGTTGAGGAGGTGCAGGCTGTTGCGCTCCTTGGAGCCGTAGAGTTCGCCGCCGTTCCAGAAGTTGGCGCCTTGATCCAATGCAGTGCCTGGGCGAGGGGGTTAGATTGGGATGTCAGGGACAGTGAGATAGAGGTGATACGAACGCATTGCTTCGAAAGACTGTTCTTGCGATGGTGGCTCGGCTCTCCAGGTTAGGCCCATGAGGCCGTAGCCTGTGCTGTGAATCTTCTGATCGGTCATTGTGATTTCATTCTTGTTGTTCAGATGCAGAGCATCTTTAGCTTTGTCGACGACTCCGGACATGTTGTGTGGTTTTGTGGTAGGGTCGACAAGAGTTGGTTGTGAAAGTGTTTGGAAGATGTGTAGATATCTCTTGGCCAGTGGATTTGAGGATTCTTATACGCCGCTGCTGGAATCTCGAGTTCGAAAGGATAAATGCAAGTTTGAACGATTAATAATAGAATAATAGTGCAGTGTTGCAAAAGACTGGGGCAAGCCAAAGTGAGTGACGCGGATTGTGAATGATGTAATAAGGTTGACCCTGGTCAATGAGAGCGAGAGCTCTATCTTCGTGATTGTTTCTCACCTTTGGAGGTCCTCTTCGGCATGTCTACTCAAATCGCATGCAATGTCGAAGAGTTCCCGGTGGCACATGTGGCAAACTGTTTGGATGCGACTTTCGCTCTATTTTGTTGTTGATGGCTCTCGGAGTTAGGACATGTTCAAGCACGATGTACGGACATAGAAACATATCTCCATGCCGCCCGCATGGAACAACGGGAACATGGACTCGACCGAGAGCGAAGGATGCGATTCGTCGACCAAAGCCTGGAGAAGGACGGAGTCATCGCCTCTTATTCACTGCGTTGCATTCAAAATTGTCTTCTCCTCGCAGGTGTCCGCGAGACCTCTCTGGATCATCTCCACCCTTTCTCTAACCGTGGGTAACCTTCTGCACAGTGCCGTCCTCGCCCGTGTGGATGTTCATGCGATCAGGGTTGTGGTCCATGGTCATCATGTCGCCCTCCTTGACGATGCGGTGTTGCTTGGGAAGATCTGTCTTTGCGAATGTCTGCCGATGCGTGTTAGCCGTGGATAAGACCATGCTGGGAAGAGAGTGATGGGAAGACGCACGGTCTCGTTGGAGGAGTCGCCAATCTTCTTGCCGACGAGCTTCTCCATCCAGTTGGAGGACTTGTCGCCGTCTTTGGACTGCAGGCCAGGGACTACGAGAGGCATGTTGGTAGTTGTGGTGTTGGGTCTTGTGTGAGTTCTGTCGAGCGTGGAGGGTCTCGAGGTAGGCTTGATGAGTCGACGATGAATTGTTTCTTTGAGAGTTGTCGATCGTTGTTGTATGCAACGTCGTTGTATTTGGAGCATCGAAAGATTGTACCTTATACTCGATACTGGAAACTGGGAAAGATTGCTGGTCCACCTGCACGCATGTGATCGATGACGTTGGCAGCGCCAGGCGACAGCTTTGTGTGAAAGTGGAAGCTGCAAGCTCTGAGGACACCTCTTCATGGACCCACCTATAGTATTCTCTCAACTCGACAACGTGGAAACTGAACCTCGACTCTCACGAATACGACGCAAGGCCGCTACATCACCCACATAGCTTTGCTGAGACGTGCTCAAATTGGCCCGGTCCTGGACCTTGTTCCATCACGCCGTGGATTGACATGTCATTAGGGCGAACGCTTGACGTATGTTCGAGCAGATCGATTTCTCGTTCACAGAAACGCTACATCAAGCTCATATGATATCGCATTTGGAGCCTTCTCCCATTTCATGCTCTTCCTCAAATTGCTGAATCGTTCTTGGCAAATTGCCTCGCTAGAGCCTCAATGCTGTCGACCACCCTCTTGAAGTCATCCTTCGTCTCACCACCAACTTCGTCCGTCGCGTTGTCGTCGTCATCGCTCGCCCATTGGATCTCAAAGGTGTTCAGCTCGAGTTTGGTGTCCAAGCCGTAGACGTCCTTGGAAGGGTGCGAAGGGAAGCCGCGAACGGTGTTGACCAGTTGCATGAGCTCATTGACGTCGTCTCTGATGATGGCATTAGCATCCGAAGGATCGATTGTTGATTCAAAGACGTGTATGGCTTACTTGGGCACATCGCCGGTCTTCTCGTCAGTTGAGTCGCCTTTGTGGTTGGTGACTCGGACAACTGCTGGTCGGTTGGGCTCGCCAATGACTTCGATGGTGTGGGTTGGATTGCCTGCGAGTGAAGTGTCAGATCTTCTCATTTTTGTTCGAATGCTGCTTGAATGGCATACCGGAGAATGGCTTGGCCACACGGATTTGGAACTCGCCAGACGGCGGTGGAGCCATGATACGAGGCATGTTGTCTGTTGGATGTGGATTATTAGGCTATATGGTGGTTGGCGAGAGACTTGAAGGAGTAGTCGGATGTATGAGGAGCGTAGAAGAGAGAAAAGGCAGCACAGTGTGCGAAATTGCAACCCACCAAAGGCAATGCCTCGATACGTTCTAAGGGCTCGCGCCGTTCTGCAGGTACGGTATGGTATCATGATGGCATCACCGTGTAGAACGATCATGACGACTGGGCATGAGAGTAGTGGACCACAGACCGCGGGGCTTGACTGAACATCTCTTGCTTTCCGACAGCTCCTACTCCTTTGGCTTGACGCGCATTCGTCAAACGAAGCACGTCGTGCCTTGATCTCATTGTCCAGGCGAAACAGTGGTGTTCATGTAGGTGTTTGTGTACTCGACATGCCTGAGGCAGTTGAATCTCGATGGTGGCGTTGCTGAGGGAGCACTTCGCTTCAGCTGTGACAGCTCCGACAGCGCATCGAAGTCGAGCAGCAAACAATTTCGAACGCGACATAACAACACCAAGTGTAAGCAAGCAATCTTTGGAGCTGTACCGCCGTTTGCATTCTTCTCCATCACCTGCAACATCTCAACATGGCCGAACCAAGACTCGATGCACTCCCCAAAGAATTGATCGCTTGCATCGCAGGCTACTCAAACGCACGAACGGTACTGAATCTAGGAGGGACATGTCGACGTATTGCAACAGCTTGTGACAACAGCTTGATCTTCAAAGATGTCTTGCTCAACAGCCAAAGAGAGCACTGGCCGGGGAGTCATCTCGACATCGATGCCATCGCAACAAGATGTGGAAAGGACGTTGCTGCCTGGGCTCGATACGCAGTCGCTGACCAGACCGCTTCTGAAGTGTCACGAGATGAGCATCCTTTCAGATGTTGGGAGCGATACCAAGCTTGGGTACCGGAGCTGCTGGCTGTCAACCATCCTTTCGCACAGTGGTCAAGCTGGCGCAAGCGATTGCCAACCGACGCTGGCGAAGCCTCAACGACTGAAGTCTACTGCCTTGCGCAAGCCGTTCTCGAAGGCGATGAGTCGACGAGCCGCAAATCTGAACGACGCTGGAGCATCGACCTCGCAGAGCATGATCCGAATCTCAAGCCCGACGCTTCCCTGCGTGACTTGCTGTGGGAGTTCAGCGGCATGGTCATGAAGTTCCACAAGTTGTTGAAGATCCGACGAAATGCGTGGCCGTACAACGACGAGGCGGTGGTCCCATACATATCCTTGCCGACGATGAGTGAGCTGCGCTTGAGTCGACCAGTTAATTCGGATCGCATCTTACCACTGCCATTTTCTGGCATGCATGATCAGTGGTTCCTCGAGCATACCCGTACGATGGTGTTCGATCCCGGGTACTTCACCACCGGCACCTGGTGCGGATACTACTCCTATTCCAACTTCTTCATGTCGTCGGAGATGCTCGACCCGCCAACGATGGGCATCAAGTTCCGGCGTGTTGAGACCACATCGGGTGAGACACAATTTCTGGGCTCGGATGGTTTCGACGGAGAAGGACCGTTTGGCGTCGACGTCGTGGTCAGTGCTACGATTGGTGGTTTCGACATCCGTGGCCAGAAAGCATACAGGTTCGGAAGCACACGCTGGGATTGGGACTTGAAGCTCACACCGTTAGGGCTCATTGGTAGGTCCTGTCTGAAAATTGTTGAACTATTACTAACGCTGACACTCAATCGTGCCTAGGGTATTGGGGTACTTGGGACAGAACGTTCACCAGGAAAGGCTTCCTTTGGCTGTGGAAGGCTAGCGATGAAGCCGAAGCCGTCGCCGTCCACGACAGGGTCGGCGCCTAGGAATCGACCTCGCCGCGCAAGATCAGCGCAATCCTCGATCGTGGAGTACGTTATGAGCAGCTCTGCTCAACCTCGCCTTTTTTCCGCCTCTTCCTTCTTGTCGTAATGCGTCGTATCATTCATCGTGCTCGCTCTTTCAATTGTAGTTCCTCGCTTGTGCCGCTGCATCAGCGTCGCGCGCCGCCAGGTTCTCCCTCGCCGTTTGCGATAATGTTCCACTCTGCGTCTGTGCCTTTTGCGCATCCAGTTGTTTGCCGAGCTTGCCCTTGCCCTGAGACGCCTTCAATCGTTCCTACGAATCAAACATGCATTAGCCAGGTTGTCCTCGGATTGTGAGACTTACATCTTGACGGTGGACGGAATCTCTTCGGGTGTCGTCTGTGGCCGAACGTACCTCTGCCGCTCTCGCTGCTGCTTCACCCGGTCTTTGAGACTCATTCGTCGTTTCGCCCAGAGTTCTTCCCTGTCCTTTGATCTTTGGTGCAGCAGCAGATCTTCCAGTGGACGCAGCGGGAGCATTTGCGGGCGCAGCGTTCAACGTTCGTCCCTCGCCTTCGAAGTTGCCACTTCCCTTTCCGCAGCAATTGCCCATGCTTGACCGAGTGGAAAGGGTAGGTTAGGGTAGATGAGACACCGGGTGTGCTTAAATTGTCGCGTCACGATCGCGAATATGCGGATGGTCCAAGTCAAGGGAGCTTACGACATGCGCCGATCATTTAGCCTACCTTGATGATTTTCAATCCTTGCCTTGCTCTTCAGCCCGGGTCCCACGTGCGATGAAATTGGCATTTTACGTGCTCAAGAATCAAGATCACGCCCTAGGAATTGCTTTTCGATTGAGACACAACAATGGACTGACTAGGTAGATGCTCTCACCGCTATTCCGATCATGCTGTCCCCACATGATCTGCCGCACTCGATCTAATGTTTGATTTGCTAACAAAAGATCTTGACGAGCACGGGAACACGGTCCTCGGCTGGACGACGGGACCGACCATGCGGCTAAAAGACAAGCGCAGTCTCTAATCGCACGCATCCCACGTCGTCGCACTTTTGTCCTCGCGGTGAACGCGTGAATCAGCGGTTCCAGGCGGTCCTTAGAAGACACAGCATTGCCATGCGAGGCGCAACCGGTGGCTCGGAGATATGCACTAATCATGCGCGGTACAATAGCGAACACTGGGCACGAGAAGAACAAAGAGCCCCACCTCGACTTTTTACCCACACTCTGGCCATGTCCATCAAGGTGTCTTGCAGACCACCTTGATGGTCTTTTTGCGAGGGGAAACACTTCTACGTCAGCCAGCACATGCCACGCTCGCCGACGACCACCAGGATCGCTGGCAAGACAAACCAAAGGCTAATTACGCCATGTCAAGTCGTCGACCACTTCTATTCTCCTTCTATTAGTCCCCTCTGACCGCTTCACCCCGAGTTCTTGAGTCGTGGAGCCGGATCACCCGCAGCCACCACAGTCCTCTCACACCGTGCGCCATAGCACGCTGAACGCACGCGCCCGATTGCGTGTTACCACCCGGACGGGCTGCACCTACCACTTCGACACCCAGGGTCCAATACCGCAACCGCTCTTCCTTGCCTTCATGGTTGCGATCTGCCATCATCTTGTCCTCCACGAGCACGACCCGTGCGACCATGTCCAGATTCCAAGAAAGCGCGCTGCGCAACAGTGCGGCGGATGAAGCGGCCGCAGCGGCGGCGGCGTCCTCATTGCCGTACTGGCATCCATCCAGCCAATTCTCCTCCCTCATCGATCCGCAGCACGACCCTGCCATGTCGCTATCCGATGGCCACGGCCAAGCCGCTGCTCTCGGCTACGACTTCTCGAATAATCAGCTGCCCGGCCAGCAGCAGACAAACATGACCTTCGATGTCGCTCAGGATCAACGCTACATGGACTTCACGGGAATGAACGGCTTCCCGCAGCAGCAGCAGCAGCAACAGCAAATGCAACAACAACAACAGCCACTCCCCGACATGTCGCAGTACGGCCCGATGTCCAAGGTGAAGACTCCGACAGGCACCAAATCGATGCGGCGACCGGGTCTCGCAGGCGCTTCGTCTCTAATCAACGGACAATACTGCTGTCATTGGACCGCGCAAGGCGTCGCTTGCCGACACAAGTTCCTCGATGCAAAACAGCTCAACGATCACATCAAAGCGCACCACGTCCGTGGAGCCGGCAACTTCTTGTGCCACTGGGCGGGTTGTGACAAAGGCAACTTCCCGACGGCAAACAAGCTCGTGAGGCATGTGCACAGTCACACCGGCTACAAGCCCTTTCCGTGCTCCAGCTGCTCGCAAGCGTTTGTCACAAAAGATCAACTGGAAAAGCATCTCACTACTCACACCGGTGCCAAGGACTTTGTCTGTACCTGGCCAGGATGCGATCGGTCGTTTGCCGTCAAACACGCACTGGACGGCCACATGAACAGTGTCCACCTCAAAGCCAAGAAGCATACTTGCCCGCACTGCGGCCAGGCTTTTGATGACTCCTCGAACTTGTCCAAGCACAAAAAGCAGGTCCACAATCCGGAGACTGGCATAAAGTGTCCTGCCAGACACACGCATGGATGCATGTATGTTGACAGTCGCAAGGACAAACTGAAAGAGCACTGCGAGCATGAGCATCATGGACTGGAGACTATCCACGACCCTCACGCGTGGAATTTGTGGGTGCTGCAATTCAAGTCGGCGAGCCGCAAGTCCGATTCGAGGAGACATTCTCGCGCATCGAGCATATCGACCACCTCATCCTTCATGCCGACTCCCCACAGAGGAAGCTCGTTCGACTGCAGTAGACAGCGTTGTGCGATGCCCGTCTGCCTGCCCTGCAATATTCTCTGCCACGACAATCTTCCTGTCTACGGCGCTCCACCGTCCTGCGACAACACTGACTGCGACCCTTCGGAGCCATGCAACAATTTACACCGTGGTCACACTACCCTACCGACCTGCCACGAAGAGGACTGCAACTCTTGTATGCCTTGTGATGAGCATCATGCCCTCCACACCGCTGTCACGGCTTGTCACGAAGGGGCTTGCGACCCGTGCCATGACCATGATCACCACGCTCCTCACACCGCCATCGCACCCTGTCACGAAGATGACTGTGATCCCTGCGAAGACATCGACTGCGAGATGTCAACAAGACAGCCGTGCCACGTACCCGCAGCGTGCTCAGTATCGCACTGCCCCAGCGCTTCAAGGACGCCTTCCCATCCGGCAACGCCCCATGGCTCGATGACAGATCCATGTTTCTCGTATCATGGAATGGCGGGACACAACGACATGTTTGATGCCGAGCAGTTTCAGTTGGCATCGGCTCGCTTATCGGAGTACGTTTTTATGAACTGAGTAGGGAGATCGACAGGGATTCCTTAGAGGATCAGGGCGTATACTATTCAACGACGAATATTCCACCGAGTAGCATATATCGACAAGTCTCGTTTAGAATCCAATTCGACCTTGTCTTTTTCGAACCGTATTCGTATTCGTATCGTACGTCTAGAGCTATCCCCACTGGAGGCTCAATGCCGCTGTGCTTTTTCCCTGACGGCCGAGAGGTGAGGCCACTAGCCTGCCGCTGGAGATTTTGGCCGCTTGTACGGACGACTGGTAGAACAATAGCTGCAACAACTCGTACCCGGGTATGCTAATTTAGCTCCCTCGTTCCCTTACCGCCGTAGCCTTCCTAAGTTATCTAGAGTTACTTCTGCATGTTATGTGGATTACCCTAGCTTATATAATTATGTATTAACTACTTTTTACATATGCTAGCTACTGCTGTATATATTTAGCCCTAGTCTATGCCTAAATATAAAGATTGCCTCTATCCCTTCGAGTCGTCCTCTCTTGCGGTAATATAGTTCTTTTTATACACCCGCTCTTATATAATCCTTTA